>CALYBW010000163.1:0-53792 GCA_944452665.1 Stenoptilia bipunctidactyla
AGTGGTCGAACCTCCAAATCCGCCTGAAAACAAAAAAGTTATTAAGAAAAACGGTATTAGGAAAGTTGATGTAAGGGCTGTTTGCGTACATTGCGCAAACACTTTAATACTGAAAATCTTGTTACTATTCTCGTTCTTTTTGTTTTATTGGTAGTTTCAGCAAGGTTTTCCTATTTTTCACGTTTTTCAGATTTTTACATAGATCACCCGTACAACTTAAATTGACAAACACTTTCTTTGTGTATAACAATAACTTTATGTACTAAGGTGGTTTCATATTTTGATATAGATTATTAAAACTAACCGAGGGGCTTCTTACGAGACCCTAAACACCCCCCTAGCTTTTCATTTAGTTTCAGTTTTTCACAAAACATCCCTAGTAATACTTGTAAATCAGCGTAAAATCAAAAGTTTGTTCTAAAAGTTTTTAAATTTCTATACTTACCCCTAGTTTTTATTCATTATTATTGTCCAGCTCGTCGTCCCATTCCTTCAGAGTGGTCGAACCTCCAAATCCGCCTGAAAACAAAAAAGTTATTAAGAAAAACGGTATTAGGAAAGTTGATGTAAGGGCTGTTTGCGTACATTGCGCAAACACTTTAATACTGAAAATCTTGTTACTATTCTCGTTCTTTTTGTTTTATTGGTAGTTTCAGCAAGGTTTTCCTATTTTTCACGTTTTTCAGATTTTTACATAGATCACCCGTACAACTTAAATTGACAAACACTTTCTTTGTGTATAACAATAACTTTATGTACTAAGGTGGTTTCATATTTTGATATAGATTATTAAAACTAACCGAGGGGCTTCTTACGAGACCCTAAACACCCCCCTAGCTTTTCATTTAGTTTCAGTTTTTCACAAAACATCCCTAGTAATACTTGTAAATCAGCGTAAAATCAAAAGTTTGTTCTAAAAGTTTTTAAATTTCTATACTTACCCCTAGTTTTTATTCATTATTATTGTCCAGCTCGTCGTCCCATTCCTTCAGAGTGGTCGAACCTCCAAATCCGCCTGAAAACAAAAAAGTTATTAAGAAAAACGGTATTAGGAAAGTTGATGTAAGGGCTGTTTGCGTACATTGCGCAAACACTTTAATACTGAAAATCTTGTTACTATTCTCGTTCTTTTTGTTTTATTGGTAGTTTCAGCAAGGTTTTCCTATTTTTCACGTTTTTCAGATTTTTACATAGATCACCCGTACAACTTAAATTGACAAACACTTTCTTTGTGTATAACAATAACTTTATGTACTAAGGTGGTTTCATATTTTGATATAGATTATTAAAACTAACCGAGGGGCTTCTTACGAGACCCTAAACACCCCCCTAGCTTTTCATTTAGTTTCAGTTTTTCACAAAACATCCCTAGTAATACTTGTAAATCAGCGTAAAATCAAAAGTTTGTTCTAAAAGTTTTTAAATTTCTATACTTACCCCTAGTTTTTATTCATTATTATTGTCCAGCTCGTCGTCCCATTCCTTCAGAGTGGTCGAACCTCCAAATCCGCCTGAAAACAAAAAAGTTATTAAGAAAAACGGTATTAGGAAAGTTGATGTAAGGGCTGTTTGCGTACATTGCGCAAACACTTTAATACTGAAAATCTTGTTAATATTCTCGTTCTTTTTGTTTTATTGGTAGTTTCAGCAAGGTTTTCCTATTTTTCACGTTTTTCAGATTTTTACATAGATCACCCGTACAACTTAAATTGACAAACACTTTCTTTGTGTATAACAATAACTTTATGTACTAAGGTGGTTTCATATTTTGATATAGATTATTAAAACTAACCGAGGGGCTTCTTACGAGACCCTAAACACCCCCCTAGCTTTTCATTTAGTTTCAGTTTTTCACAAAACATCCCTAGTAATACTTGTAAATCAGCGTAAAATCAAAAGTTTGTTCTAAAAGTTTTTAAATTTCTATACTTACCCCTAGTTTTTATTCATTATTATTGTCCAGCTCGTCGTCCCATTCCTTCAGAGTGGTCGAACCTCCAAATCCGCCTGAAAACAAAAAAGTTATTAAGAAAAACGGTATTAGGAAAGTTGATGTAAGGGCTGTTTGCGTACATTGCGCAAACACTTTAATACTGAAAATCTTGTTACTATTCTCGTTCTTTTTGTTTTATTGGTAGTTTCAGCAAGGTTTTCCTATTTTTCACGTTTTTCAGATTTTTACATAGATCACCCGTACAACTTAAATTGACAAACACTTTCTTTGTGTATAACAATAACTTTATGTACTAAGGTGGTTTCATATTTTGATATAGATTATTAAAACTAACCGAGGGGCTTCTTACGAGACCCTAAACACCCCCCTAGCTTTTCATTTAGTTTCAGTTTTTCACAAAACATCCCTAGTAATACTTGTAAATCAGCGTAAAATCAAAAGTTTGTTCTAAAAGTTTTTAAATTTCTATACTTACCCCTAGTTTTTATTCATTATTATTGTCCAGCTCGTCGTCCCATTCCTTCAGAGTGGTCGAACCTCCAAATCCGCCTGAAAACAAAAAAGTTATTAAGAAAAACGGTATTAGGAAAGTTGATGTAAGGGCTGTTTGCGTACATTGCGCAAACACTTTAATACTGAAAATCTTGTTACTATTCTCGTTCTTTTTGTTTTATTGGTAGTTTCAGCAAGGTTTTCCTATTTTTCACGTTTTTCAGATTTTTACATAGATCACCCGTACAACTTAAATTGACAAACACTTTCTTTGTGTATAACAATAACTTTATGTACTAAGGTGGTTTCATATTTTGATATAGATTATTAAAACTAACCGAGGGGCTTCTTACGAGACCCTAAACACCCCCCTAGCTTTTCATTTAGTTTCAGTTTTTCACAAAACATCCCTAGTAATACTTGTAAATCAGCGTAAAATCAAAAGTTTGTTCTAAAAGTTTTTAAATTTCTATACTTACCCCTAGTTTTTATTCATTATTATTGTCCAGCTCGTCGTCCCATTCCTTCAGAGTGGTCGAACCTCCAAATCCGCCTGAAAACAAAAAAGTTATTAAGAAAAACGGTATTAGGAAAGTTGATGTAAGGGCTGTTTGCGTACATTGCGCAAACACTTTAATACTGAAAATCTTGTTACTATTCTCGTTCTTTTTGTTTTATTGGTAGTTTCAGCAAGGTTTTCCTATTTTTCACGTTTTTCAGATTTTTACATAGATCACCCGTACAACTTAAATTGACAAACACTTTCTTTGTGTATAACAATAACTTTATGTACTAAGGTGGTTTCATATTTTGATATAGATTATTAAAACTAACCGAGGGGCTTCTTACGAGACCCTAAACACCCCCCTAGCTTTTCATTTAGTTTCAGTTTTTCACAAAACATCCCTAGTAATACTTGTAAATCAGCGTAAAATCAAAAGTTTGTTCTAAAAGTTTTTAAATTTCTATACTTACCCCTAGTTTTTATTCATTATTATTGTCCAGCTCGTCGTCCCATTCCTTCAGAGTGGTCGAACCTCCAAATCCGCCTGAAAACAAAAAAGTTATTAAGAAAAACGGTATTAGGAAAGTTGATGTAAGGGCTGTTTGCGTACATTGCGCAAACACTTTAATACTGAAAATCTTGTTACTATTCTCGTTCTTTTTGTTTTATTGGTAGTTTCAGCAAGGTTTTCCTATTTTTCACGTTTTTCAGATTTTTACATAGATCACCCGTACAACTTAAATTGACAAACACTTTCTTTGTGTATAACAATAACTTTATGTACTAAGGTGGTTTCATATTTTGATATAGATTATTAAAACTAACCGAGGGGCTTCTTACGAGACCCTAAACACCCCCCTAGCTTTTCATTTAGTTTCAGTTTTTCACAAAACATCCCTAGTAATACTTGTAAATCAGCGTAAAATCAAAAGTTTGTTCTAAAAGTTTTTAAATTTCTATACTTACCCCTAGTTTTTATTCATTATTATTGTCCAGCTCGTCGTCCCATTCCTTCAGAGTGGTCGAACCTCCAAATCCGCCTGAAAACAAAAAAGTTATTAAGAAAAACGGTATTAGGAAAGTTGATGTAAGGGCTGTTTGCGTACATTGCGCAAACACTTTAATACTGAAAATCTTGTTACTATTCTCGTTCTTTTTGTTTTATTGGTAGTTTCAGCAAGGTTTTCCTATTTTTCACGTTTTTCAGATTTTTACATAGATCACCCGTACAACTTAAATTGACAAACACTTTCTTTGTGTATAACAATAACTTTATGTACTAAGGTGGTTTCATATTTTGATATAGATTATTAAAACTAACCGAGGGGCTTCTTACGAGACCCTAAACACCCCCCTAGCTTTTCATTTAGTTTCAGTTTTTCACAAAACATCCCTAGTAATACTTGTAAATCAGCGTAAAATCAAAAGTTTGTTCTAAAAGTTTTTAAATTTCTATACTTACCCCTAGTTTTTATTCATTATTATTGTCCAGCTCGTCGTCCCATTCCTTCAGAGTGGTCGAACCTCCAAATCCGCCTGAAAACAAAAAAGTTATTAAGAAAAACGGTATTAGGAAAGTTGATGTAAGGGCTGTTTGCGTACATTGCGCAAACACTTTAATACTGAAAATCTTGTTACTATTCTCGTTCTTTTTGTTTTATTGGTAGTTTCAGCAAGGTTTTCCTATTTTTCACGTTTTTCAGATTTTTACATAGATCACCCGTACAACTTAAATTGACAAACACTTTCTTTGTGTATAACAATAACTTTATGTACTAAGGTGGTTTCATATTTTGATATAGATTATTAAAACTAACCGAGGGGCTTCTTACGAGACCCTAAACACCCCCCTAGCTTTTCATTTAGTTTCAGTTTTTCACAAAACATCCCTAGTAATACTTGTAAATCAGCGTAAAATCAAAAGTTTGTTCTAAAAGTTTTTAAATTTCTATACTTACCCCTAGTTTTTATTCATTATTATTGTCCAGCTCGTCGTCCCATTCCTTCAGAGTGGTCGAACCTCCAAATCCGCCTGAAAACAAAAAAGTTATTAAGAAAAACGGTATTAGGAAAGTTGATGTAAGGGCTGTTTGCGTACATTGCGCAAACACTTTAATACTGAAAATCTTGTTACTATTCTCGTTCTTTTTGTTTTATTGGTAGTTTCAGCAAGGTTTTCCTATTTTTCACGTTTTTCAGATTTTTACATAGATCACCCGTACAACTTAAATTGACAAACACTTTCTTTGTGTATAACAATAACTTTATGTACTAAGGTGGTTTCATATTTTGATATAGATTATTAAAACTAACCGAGGGGCTTCTTACGAGACCCTAAACACCCCCCTAGCTTTTCATTTAGTTTCAGTTTTTCACAAAACATCCCTAGTAATACTTGTAAATCAGCGTAAAATCAAAAGTTTGTTCTAAAAGTTTTTAAATTTCTATACTTACCCCTAGTTTTTATTCATTATTATTGTCCAGCTCGTCGTCCCATTCCTTCAGAGTGGTCGAACCTCCAAATCCGCCTGAAAACAAAAAAGTTATTAAGAAAAACGGTATTAGGAAAGTTGATGTAAGGGCTGTTTGCGTACATTGCGCAAACACTTTAATACTGAAAATCTTGTTACTATTCTCGTTCTTTTTGTTTTATTGGTAGTTTCAGCAAGGTTTTCCTATTTTTCACGTTTTTCAGATTTTTACATAGATCACCCGTACAACTTAAATTGACAAACACTTTCTTTGTGTATAACAATAACTTTATGTACTAAGGTGGTTTCATATTTTGATATAGATTATTAAAACTAACCGAGGGGCTTCTTACGAGACCCTAAACACCCCCCTAGCTTTTCATTTAGTTTCAGTTTTTCACAAAACATCCCTAGTAATACTTGTAAATCAGCGTAAAATCAAAAGTTTGTTCTAAAAGTTTTTAAATTTCTATACTTACCCCTAGTTTTTATTCATTATTATTGTCCAGCTCGTCGTCCCATTCCTTCAGAGTGGTCGAACCTCCAAATCCGCCTGAAAACAAAAAAGTTATTAAGAAAAACGGTATTAGGAAAGTTGATGTAAGGGCTGTTTGCGTACATTGCGCAAACACTTTAATACTGAAAATCTTGTTACTATTCTCGTTCTTTTTGTTTTATTGGTAGTTTCAGCAAGGTTTTCCTATTTTTCACGTTTTTCAGATTTTTACATAGATCACCCGTACAACTTAAATTGACAAACACTTTCTTTGTGTATAACAATAACTTTATGTACTAAGGTGGTTTCATATTTTGATATAGATTATTAAAACTAACCGAGGGGCTTCTTACGAGACCCTAAACACCCCCCTAGCTTTTCATTTAGTTTCAGTTTTTCACAAAACATCCCTAGTAATACTTGTAAATCAGCGTAAAATCAAAAGTTTGTTCTAAAAGTTTTTAAATTTCTATACTTACCCCTAGTTTTTATTCATTATTATTGTCCAGCTCGTCGTCCCATTCCTTCAGAGTGGTCGAACCTCCAAATCCGCCTGAAAACAAAAAAGTTATTAAGAAAAACGGTATTAGGAAAGTTGATGTAAGGGCTGTTTGCGTACATTGCGCAAACACTTTAATACTGAAAATCTTGTTACTATTCTCGTTCTTTTTGTTTTATTGGTAGTTTCAGCAAGGTTTTCCTATTTTTCACGTTTTTCAGATTTTTACATAGATCACCCGTACAACTTAAATTGACAAACACTTTCTTTGTGTATAACAATAACTTTATGTACTAAGGTGGTTTCATATTTTGATATAGATTATTAAAACTAACCGAGGGGCTTCTTACGAGACCCTAAACACCCCCCTAGCTTTTCATTTAGTTTCAGTTTTTCACAAAACATCCCTAGTAATACTTGTAAATCAGCGTAAAATCAAAAGTTTGTTCTAAAAGTTTTTAAATTTCTATACTTACCCCTAGTTTTTATTCATTATTATTGTCCAGCTCGTCGTCCCATTCCTTCAGAGTGGTCGAACCTCCAAATCCGCCTGAAAACAAAAAAGTTATTAAGAAAAACGGTATTAGGAAAGTTGATGTAAGGGCTGTTTGCGTACATTGCGCAAACACTTTAATACTGAAAATCTTGTTACTATTCTCGTTCTTTTTGTTTTATTGGTAGTTTCAGCAAGGTTTTCCTATTTTTCACGTTTTTCAGATTTTTACATAGATCACCCGTACAACTTAAATTGACAAACACTTTCTTTGTGTATAACAATAACTTTATGTACTAAGGTGGTTTCATATTTTGATATAGATTATTAAAACTAACCGAGGGGCTTCTTACGAGACCCTAAACACCCCCCTAGCTTTTCATTTAGTTTCAGTTTTTCACAAAACATCCCTAGTAATACTTGTAAATCAGCGTAAAATCAAAAGTTTGTTCTAAAAGTTTTTAAATTTCTATACTTACCCCTAGTTTTTATTCATTATTATTGTCCAGCTCGTCGTCCCATTCCTTCAGAGTGGTCGAACCTCCAAATCCGCCTGAAAACAAAAAAGTTATTAAGAAAAACGGTATTAGGAAAGTTGATGTAAGGGCTGTTTGCGTACATTGCGCAAACACTTTAATACTGAAAATCTTGTTACTATTCTCGTTCTTTTTGTTTTATTGGTAGTTTCAGCAAGGTTTTCCTATTTTTCACGTTTTTCAGATTTTTACATAGATCACCCGTACAACTTAAATTGACAAACACTTTCTTTGTGTATAACAATAACTTTATGTACTAAGGTGGTTTCATATTTTGATATAGATTATTAAAACTAACCGAGGGGCTTCTTACGAGACCCTAAACACCCCCCTAGCTTTTCATTTAGTTTCAGTTTTTCACAAAACATCCCTAGTAATACTTGTAAATCAGCGTAAAATCAAAAGTTTGTTCTAAAAGTTTTTAAATTTCTATACTTACCCCTAGTTTTTATTCATTATTATTGTCCAGCTCGTCGTCCCATTCCTTCAGAGTGGTCGAACCTCCAAATCCGCCTGAAAACAAAAAAGTTATTAAGAAAAACGGTATTAGGAAAGTTGATGTAAGGGCTGTTTGCGTACATTGCGCAAACACTTTAATACTGAAAATCTTGTTACTATTCTCGTTCTTTTTGTTTTATTGGTAGTTTCAGCAAGGTTTTCCTATTTTTCACGTTTTTCAGATTTTTACATAGATCACCCGTACAACTTAAATTGACAAACACTTTCTTTGTGTATAACAATAACTTTATGTACTAAGGTGGTTTCATATTTTGATATAGATTATTAAAACTAACCGAGGGGCTTCTTACGAGACCCTAAACACCCCCCTAGCTTTTCATTTAGTTTCAGTTTTTCACAAAACATCCCTAGTAATACTTGTAAATCAGCGTAAAATCAAAAGTTTGTTCTAAAAGTTTTTAAATTTCTATACTTACCCCTAGTTTTTATTCATTATTATTGTCCAGCTCGTCGTCCCATTCCTTCAGAGTGGTCGAACCTCCAAATCCGCCTGAAAACAAAAAAGTTATTAAGAAAAACGGTATTAGGAAAGTTGATGTAAGGGCTGTTTGCGTACATTGCGCAAACACTTTAATACTGAAAATCTTGTTACTATTCTCGTTCTTTTTGTTTTATTGGTAGTTTCAGCAAGGTTTTCCTATTTTTCACGTTTTTCAGATTTTTACATAGATCACCCGTACAACTTAAATTGACAAACACTTTCTTTGTGTATAACAATAACTTTATGTACTAAGGTGGTTTCATATTTTGATATAGATTATTAAAACTAACCGAGGGGCTTCTTACGAGACCCTAAACACCCCCCTAGCTTTTCATTTAGTTTCAGTTTTTCACAAAACATCCCTAGTAATACTTGTAAATCAGCGTAAAATCAAAAGTTTGTTCTAAAAGTTTTTAAATTTCTATACTTACCCCTAGTTTTTATTCATTATTATTGTCCAGCTCGTCGTCCCATTCCTTCAGAGTGGTCGAACCTCCAAATCCGCCTGAAAACAAAAAAGTTATTAAGAAAAACGGTATTAGGAAAGTTGATGTAAGGGCTGTTTGCGTACATTGCGCAAACACTTTAATACTGAAAATCTTGTTACTATTCTCGTTCTTTTTGTTTTATTGGTAGTTTCAGCAAGGTTTTCCTATTTTTCACGTTTTTCAGATTTTTACATAGATCACCCGTACAACTTAAATTGACAAACACTTTCTTTGTGTATAACAATAACTTTATGTACTAAGGTGGTTTCATATTTTGATATAGATTATTAAAACTAACCGAGGGGCTTCTTACGAGACCCTAAACACCCCCCTAGCTTTTCATTTAGTTTCAGTTTTTCACAAAACATCCCTAGTAATACTTGTAAATCAGCGTAAAATCAAAAGTTTGTTCTAAAAGTTTTTAAATTTCTATACTTACCCCTAGTTTTTATTCATTATTATTGTCCAGCTCGTCGTCCCATTCCTTCAGAGTGGTCGAACCTCCAAATCCGCCTGAAAACAAAAAAGTTATTAAGAAAAACGGTATTAGGAAAGTTGATGTAAGGGCTGTTTGCGTACATTGCGCAAACACTTTAATACTGAAAATCTTGTTACTATTCTCGTTCTTTTTGTTTTATTGGTAGTTTCAGCAAGGTTTTCCTATTTTTCACGTTTTTCAGATTTTTACATAGATCACCCGTACAACTTAAATTGACAAACACTTTCTTTGTGTATAACAATAACTTTATGTACTAAGGTGGTTTCATATTTTGATATAGATTATTAAAACTAACCGAGGGGCTTCTTACGAGACCCTAAACACCCCCCTAGCTTTTCATTTAGTTTCAGTTTTTCACAAAACATCCCTAGTAATACTTGTAAATCAGCGTAAAATCAAAAGTTTGTTCTAAAAGTTTTTAAATTTCTATACTTACCCCTAGTTTTTATTCATTATTATTGTCCAGCTCGTCGTCCCATTCCTTCAGAGTGGTCGAACCTCCAAATCCGCCTGAAAACAAAAAAGTTATTAAGAAAAACGGTATTAGGAAAGTTGATGTAAGGGCTGTTTGCGTACATTGCGCAAACACTTTAATACTGAAAATCTTGTTACTATTCTCGTTCTTTTTGTTTTATTGGTAGTTTCAGCAAGGTTTTCCTATTTTTCACGTTTTTCAGATTTTTACATAGATCACCCGTACAACTTAAATTGACAAACACTTTCTTTGTGTATAACAATAACTTTATGTACTAAGGTGGTTTCATATTTTGATATAGATTATTAAAACTAACCGAGGGGCTTCTTACGAGACCCTAAACACCCCCCTAGCTTTTCATTTAGTTTCAGTTTTTCACAAAACATCCCTAGTAATACTTGTAAATCAGCGTAAAATCAAAAGTTTGTTCTAAAAGTTTTTAAATTTCTATACTTACCCCTAGTTTTTATTCATTATTATTGTCCAGCTCGTCGTCCCATTCCTTCAGAGTGGTCGAACCTCCAAATCCGCCTGAAAACAAAAAAGTTATTAAGAAAAACGGTATTAGGAAAGTTGATGTAAGGGCTGTTTGCGTACATTGCGCAAACACTTTAATACTGAAAATCTTGTTACTATTCTCGTTCTTTTTGTTTTATTGGTAGTTTCAGCAAGGTTTTCCTATTTTTCACGTTTTTCAGATTTTTACATAGATCACCCGTACAACTTAAATTGACAAACACTTTCTTTGTGTATAACAATAACTTTATGTACTAAGGTGGTTTCATATTTTGATATAGATTATTAAAACTAACCGAGGGGCTTCTTACGAGACCCTAAACACCCCCCTAGCTTTTCATTTAGTTTCAGTTTTTCACAAAACATCCCTAGTAATACTTGTAAATCAGCGTAAAATCAAAAGTTTGTTCTAAAAGTTTTTAAATTTCTATACTTACCCCTAGTTTTTATTCATTATTATTGTCCAGCTCGTCGTCCCATTCCTTCAGAGTGGTCGAACCTCCAAATCCGCCTGAAAACAAAAAAGTTATTAAGAAAAACGGTATTAGGAAAGTTGATGTAAGGGCTGTTTGCGTACATTGCGCAAACACTTTAATACTGAAAATCTTGTTACTATTCTCGTTCTTTTTGTTTTATTGGTAGTTTCAGCAAGGTTTTCCTATTTTTCACGTTTTTCAGATTTTTACATAGATCACCCGTACAACTTAAATTGACAAACACTTTCTTTGTGTATAACAATAACTTTATGTACTAAGGTGGTTTCATATTTTGATATAGATTATTAAAACTAACCGAGGGGCTTCTTACGAGACCCTAAACACCCCCCTAGCTTTTCATTTAGTTTCAGTTTTTCACAAAACATCCCTAGTAATACTTGTAAATCAGCGTAAAATCAAAAGTTTGTTCTAAAAGTTTTTAAATTTCTATACTTACCCCTAGTTTTTATTCATTATTATTGTCCAGCTCGTCGTCCCATTCCTTCAGAGTGGTCGAACCTCCAAATCCGCCTGAAAACAAAAAAGTTATTAAGAAAAACGGTATTAGGAAAGTTGATGTAAGGGCTGTTTGCGTACATTGCGCAAACACTTTAATACTGAAAATCTTGTTACTATTCTCGTTCTTTTTGTTTTATTGGTAGTTTCAGCAAGGTTTTCCTATTTTTCACGTTTTTCAGATTTTTACATAGATCACCCGTACAACTTAAATTGACAAACACTTTCTTTGTGTATAACAATAACTTTATGTACTAAGGTGGTTTCATATTTTGATATAGATTATTAAAACTAACCGAGGGGCTTCTTACGAGACCCTAAACACCCCCCTAGCTTTTCATTTAGTTTCAGTTTTTCACAAAACATCCCTAGTAATACTTGTAAATCAGCGTAAAATCAAAAGTTTGTTCTAAAAGTTTTTAAATTTCTATACTTACCCCTAGTTTTTATTCATTATTATTGTCCAGCTCGTCGTCCCATTCCTTCAGAGTGGTCGAACCTCCAAATCCGCCTGAAAACAAAAAAGTTATTAAGAAAAACGGTATTAGGAAAGTTGATGTAAGGGCTGTTTGCGTACATTGCGCAAACACTTTAATACTGAAAATCTTGTTACTATTCTCGTTCTTTTTGTTTTATTGGTAGTTTCAGCAAGGTTTTCCTATTTTTCACGTTTTTCAGATTTTTACATAGATCACCCGTACAACTTAAATTGACAAACACTTTCTTTGTGTATAACAATAACTTTATGTACTAAGGTGGTTTCATATTTTGATATAGATTATTAAAACTAACCGAGGGGCTTCTTACGAGACCCTAAACACCCCCCTAGCTTTTCATTTAGTTTCAGTTTTTCACAAAACATCCCTAGTAATACTTGTAAATCAGCGTAAAATCAAAAGTTTGTTCTAAAAGTTTTTAAATTTCTATACTTACCCCTAGTTTTTATTCATTATTATTGTCCAGCTCGTCGTCCCATTCCTTCAGAGTGGTCGAACCTCCAAATCCGCCTGAAAACAAAAAAGTTATTAAGAAAAACGGTATTAGGAAAGTTGATGTAAGGGCTGTTTGCGTACATTGCGCAAACACTTTAATACTGAAAATCTTGTTACTATTCTCGTTCTTTTTGTTTTATTGGTAGTTTCAGCAAGGTTTTCCTATTTTTCACGTTTTTCAGATTTTTACATAGATCACCCGTACAACTTAAATTGACAAACACTTTCTTTGTGTATAACAATAACTTTATGTACTAAGGTGGTTTCATATTTTGATATAGATTATTAAAACTAACCGAGGGGCTTCTTACGAGACCCTAAACACCCCCCTAGCTTTTCATTTAGTTTCAGTTTTTCACAAAACATCCCTAGTAATACTTATAATAATAATAATAATAAAATCTTTATTTGCCAGGAAATTGGTACAATTAAGGTCTTATTTATATTTACAGTTCCACAATATCCTACCGACAAGTGTCAGTGTGCAAAATTTCGAATTTAAATATTATGTCCAAATTAAGAGTTAATACATTCAAATTTAATACATCTATTTACAATTATTACCATACCTTAATCTACACTTTAATTAATTAACTGTCAATAAATTTGTCATTTAAAAATTCATTACTAGAATAATACAATCTACTCATCAAAAAATCAAATAAACTAATTTTAAATTTATTAAATGGTAATTTTTTTATTGTCTTTGGTAATTTATTAAATATCTTAACCGCCATACATACAATATTTTTCTGAAATTGTGTTAATCTTTGGGCAGGTGTATACAATTTTTCAGCATGCCTTTTGCAACCAGAAATCATTTCTCGGTTAGTTGGGAACAGATTTGGGTGCTTTTTTACAAATAAGCTGACTTCATAGATATACAAACAAGGCAACGGTAGAATTCTTAAGTTTTTAAATATTGGCTTACAGCTGTCTAGAAACCCCGCGCCGGATAAGGTTCGAACGCATTTTTTTTGTACTTTGAATACTAAGTCTATCTCAACAGAATTGCCCCATAAAATTATGCCATAACGTAATAGTGAAGCTACGTAGCCGTGGTATGATAGTAATGCAGCTTTTTTTCCTGCTACTTCTTTCACTCTTCTTAGCGCGTAAATAAATCGGTCCAGTTTGAGGCAAAGGCTTTCGATGTGTGCCTTCCAATTTAAATATTTGTCGATTTGTATTCCTAAAAATGTTGCCGTTTCAACGTTGTTTATTGTTTTGTTATTAAATTTAATGTCAATTTTATTATTATTTATAGTAGATGTTTGAAATTGTATTATATTAGTTTTATTAAAATTAATTTTAAGGTTTATATTATTTAAAAATGTCGAAACGTTATTTAATGTGCATTGAATTTCATTTTTTAAATCTTCCTTCTTATTTGCATTTACCACGAGTGTTGTGTCATCTGCAAAGTTAATACATTTTTGTTTTCCTGTAACATTTGGTAAATCATTGATGTACAGCAAAAATAAGAGAGGTCCTATTATGCTACCCTGAGGAACTCCATACTTATTATTTTGGTAATTTGAGTATATAAATTCTCTATTTTTGCCTTTAAAAAAGCTTATCTCAACACATTGTTTACGGTTATCTAGATAGCTTTGGATCAAATCATTAACTTTACCCCTAATACCATTTTTATTTAATTTGTCTATTAAAATGTTATGGTCTACAAAATCAAATGCTTTGCTCATGTCGAGCAGCAAGGCCACTGGAAAACCTCTCCTGTTTAGACTCTCCGATACTTCCTTTACTAAATTAAAACATGCCATACTTGTTGACCTTCCTTCTCTGAAACCAAATTGTTGTTCATTTAATATGTTATATTTTTTTAAAAATCCTTTAACTCTAATTGAAACTACTTTTTCAAAAATTTTTGAAATTATTGGAATACGAGCTACTGGGCGAAAGTTAGTCATATCCTTACTATCACCCTTTTTAAAAATGGGTTTGACAATAGATTTTTTTAGGCGTTCGGGAAAAATGCCTTCACTAAATGATAAATTGATGATGTACGATAAAGGTTTCAGTATAGCTTTAGCACATTTTTTAATTATATATGTATTCAGATGGTCATATCCAGCTGAGTTCGTATTTTTTAAAGATTTTATTACAATATCCACTTCGTGTTCATTAGTAGGTAATAGGAATAATGAATTGTCAATCATTGGTAAGTTATGCTGACGTTTATACTTAACAATGTTAGAATTAGTTTTATTAGTCAAGTTTATATAAAAATTATTGAATTGTTCACATATTTGTTTAGGGTCTGTGTAGATTATATCATTAAATTTAATTATGTCAATGTTAGAATGTCGATTTATATTTGAATTACAGTTTTTTTTAATAATATTCCATGATGCTTTGCACGTATTTTTTGCCTTATTAATGTAATCTGTGTTACATAACTTAAGTGATGAGACCATGCATTTTTTTAGAATCTTGTTGTAATTATTATATTTGTTATATGCTATTTTATTTTGTGTCCTATTTCTATTACATAAAACATATTTCAAGTATAGATGTCTTTTATTTGTACAACTTTTTTTTATACCTTTTGTCAACCATTTTTCTTTTAGGATATTATTATTCTTCATTTTAACTTTTATGATGGGAAAACATAGATTAAAAAATAAAATTAAATAATCATGGAAAATATTAAAAGACTTATTAGTGTCAACTTCATTATAAACTTCTTGCAATGATAAGGATGAAATACATTCTATATATTTGCGTACGTTATCTTCTGAAAAATCTCTTTTTTCTTCATACCAGAACTTAGGATTCTGCTTTGTCTGGCCTTGTTTTTTAACTTTTATCGATACAGTTTGACCCGTTTCGTGGTCCGATAGCGCTAAATAATGAATTTCCGCATTCACATTTTCAAAATCACTGCAAATCAAGTCAATACAAGATTTTTTTCTGGTAGGTTTTAATATATGAGATTTTATATTATAATTTAGTAATAAAGCATTAAAATGTTTTGTTATAGAGTTGTTTTCCAAAATATTAATGTTGAAATCACCACTGAGTATTATGTTTTTATTTGATTTTTTACCTAATCTATGTAGCAATATTTCTAACTCCTTTAAAAATAAACCTAATGAAGAGGTTGGTGTTCTATAAATGCATACTAAAATTATATTGTAATCAATAACTTCAATGGCACAACATTCAAACACATCTCTTAAAGGTTTAATAGATTGAATTATGTTATATTGCAACTGTTTTTTAATTAAAATGCAAGAACCACCACGTCGCTGTTGTGGTCGTGAGTAGTACGCTGCTAGTTCATAGCCTTCTAACATAAGGTTTTTTTCAGATCCTCTTTTTATGAAAGTTTCTGTTAAACATATTACATCTATAGGGCCTATATTTTTGCTAAGTTCCTTTAGTGTTGCTTGCAGTATATCCCGTTTACCTAGTACACCAGCTATATTTTGGTGAAATATATTAAAGTTATGTGTATTAATTTCCAAGAAAAAACTGATTCGGAGAGGGTGGTACTTTTAGATTTCTACCGTTCCTACATGATTCTGTTTGAGTAGCTTGGTCAACAGTTTTTACTAATTTATGGTGTGGTACGGGTATGATTCTGTTTACAAAAGTAGATTTATATTCCAAAATGTCAATTTCTATATTTAATTTAAAACAAATATAATTTTTAAAGCCAATTTTTGTTCTTGTCAAATTAAATTTCTTTAAATAATTAGTCATGTCAATATATTTACAATTCTGATAATTATTTGCCAGCATTCTAATGTTATAATTAAGCAAGTTTTCATTTAAATGTTTGTTATATAATATACCTAATAAAAATATTTGTTTACATTTTTTTAATAATTTCAAGCTGTTGCTGATTTCACAAAATAAACTATATGGATTTTTATCGTTTCTACCAACACTTAATATCACTTGTAAATCAGCGTAAAATCAAAAGTTTGTTCTAAAAGTTTTTAAATTTCTATACTTACCCCTAGTTTTTATTCATTATTATTGTCCAGCTCGTCGTCCCATTCCTTCAGAGTGGTCGAACCTCCAAATCCGCCTGAAAACAAAAAAGTTATTAAGAAAAACGGTATTAGGAAAGTTGATGTAAGGGCTGTTTGCGTACATTGCGCAAACACTTTAATACTGAAAATCTTGTTACTATTCTCGTTCTTTTTGTTTTATTGGTAGTTTCAGCAAGGTTTTCCTATTTTTCACGTTTTTCAGATTTTTACATAGATCACCCGTACAACTTAAATTGACAAACACTTTCTTTGTGTATAACAATAACTTTATGTACTAAGGTGGTTTCATATTTTGATATAGATTATTAAAACTAACCGAGGGGCTTCTTACGAGACCCTAAACACCCCCCTAGCTTTTCATTTAGTTTCAGTTTTTCACAAAACATCCCTAGTAATACTTGTAAATCAGCGTAAAATCAAAAGTTTGTTCTAAAAGTTTTTAAATTTCTATACTTACCCCTAGTTTTTATTCATTATTATTGTCCAGCTCGTCGTCCCATTCCTTCAGAGTGGTCGAACCTCCAAATCCGCCTGAAAACAAAAAAGTTATTAAGAAAAACGGTATTAGGAAAGTTGATGTAAGGGCTGTTTGCGTACATTGCGCAAACACTTTAATACTGAAAATCTTGTTACTATTCTCGTTCTTTTTGTTTTATTGGTAGTTTCAGCAAGGTTTTCCTATTTTTCACGTTTTTCAGATTTTTACATAGATCACCCGTACAACTTAAATTGACAAACACTTTCTTTGTGTATAACAATAACTTTATGTACTAAGGTGGTTTCATATTTTGATATAGATTATTAAAACTAACCGAGGGGCTTCTTACGAGACCCTAAACACCCCCCTAGCTTTTCATTTAGTTTCAGTTTTTCACAAAACATCCCTAGTAATACTTGTAAATCAGCGTAAAATCAAAAGTTTGTTCTAAAAGTTTTTAAATTTCTATACTTACCCCTAGTTTTTATTCATTATTATTGTCCAGCTCGTCGTCCCATTCCTTCAGAGTGGTCGAACCTCCAAATCCGCCTGAAAACAAAAAAGTTATTAAGAAAAACGGTATTAGGAAAGTTGATGTAAGGGCTGTTTGCGTACATTGCGCAAACACTTTAATACTGAAAATCTTGTTACTATTCTCGTTCTTTTTGTTTTATTGGTAGTTTCAGCAAGGTTTTCCTATTTTTCACGTTTTTCAGATTTTTACATAGATCACCCGTACAACTTAAATTGACAAACACTTTCTTTGTGTATAACAATAACTTTATGTACTAAGGTGGTTTCATATTTTGATATAGATTATTAAAACTAACCGAGGGGCTTCTTACGAGACCCTAAACACCCCCCTAGCTTTTCATTTAGTTTCAGTTTTTCACAAAACATCCCTAGTAATACTTGTAAATCAGCGTAAAATCAAAAGTTTGTTCTAAAAGTTTTTAAATTTCTATACTTACCCCTAGTTTTTATTCATTATTATTGTCCAGCTCGTCGTCCCATTCCTTCAGAGTGGTCGAACCTCCAAATCCGCCTGAAAACAAAAAAGTTATTAAGAAAAACGGTATTAGGAAAGTTGATGTAAGGGCTGTTTGCGTACATTGCGCAAACACTTTAATACTGAAAATCTTGTTACTATTCTCGTTCTTTTTGTTTTATTGGTAGTTTCAGCAAGGTTTTCCTATTTTTCACGTTTTTCAGATTTTTACATAGATCACCCGTACAACTTAAATTGACAAACACTTTCTTTGTGTATAACAATAACTTTATGTACTAAGGTGGTTTCATATTTTGATATAGATTATTAAAACTAACCGAGGGGCTTCTTACGAGACCCTAAACACCCCCCTAGCTTTTCATTTAGTTTCAGTTTTTCACAAAACATCCCTAGTAATACTTGTAAATCAGCGTAAAATCAAAAGTTTGTTCTAAAAGTTTTTAAATTTCTATACTTACCCCTAGTTTTTATTCATTATTATTGTCCAGCTCGTCGTCCCATTCCTTCAGAGTGGTCGAACCTCCAAATCCGCCTGAAAACAAAAAAGTTATTAAGAAAAACGGTATTAGGAAAGTTGATGTAAGGGCTGTTTGCGTACATTGCGCAAACACTTTAATACTGAAAATCTTGTTACTATTCTCGTTCTTTTTGTTTTATTGGTAGTTTCAGCAAGGTTTTCCTATTTTTCACGTTTTTCAGATTTTTACATAGATCACCCGTACAACTTAAATTGACAAACACTTTCTTTGTGTATAACAATAACTTTATGTACTAAGGTGGTTTCATATTTTGATATAGATTATTAAAACTAACCGAGGGGCTTCTTACGAGACCCTAAACACCCCCATAGCTTTTCATTTAGTTTCAGTTTTTCACAAAACATCCCTAGTAATACTTGTAAATCAGCGTAAAATCAAAAGTTTGTTCTAAAAGTTTTTAAATTTCTATACTTACCCCTAGTTTTTATTCATTATTATTGTCCAGCTCGTCGTCCCATTCCTTCAGAGTGGTCGAACCTCCAAATCCGCCTGAAAACAAAAAAGTTATTAAGAAAAACGGTATTAGGAAAGTTGATGTAAGGGCTGTTTGCGTACATTGCGCAAACACTTTAATACTGAAAATCTTGTTACTATTCTCGTTCTTTTTGTTTTATTGGTAGTTTCAGCAAGGTTTTCCTATTTTTCACGTTTTTCAGATTTTTACATAGATCACCCGTACAACTTAAATTGACAAACACTTTCTTTGTGTATAACAATAACTTTATGTACTAAGGTGGTTTCATATTTTGATATAGATTATTAAAACTAACCGAGGGGCTTCTTACGAGACCCTAAACACCCCCCTAGCTTTTCATTTAGTTTCAGTTTTTCACAAAACATCCCTAGTAATACTTGTAAATCAGCGTAAAATCAAAAGTTTGTTCTAAAAGTTTTTAAATTTCTATACTTACCCCTAGTTTTTATTCATTATTATTGTCCAGCTCGTCGTCCCATTCCTTCAGAGTGGTCGAACCTCCAAATCCGCCTGAAAACAAAAAAGTTATTAAGAAAAACGGTATTAGGAAAGTTGATGTAAGGGCTGTTTGCGTACATTGCGCAAACACTTTAATACTGAAAATCTTGTTACTATTCTCGTTATTTTTGTTTTATTGGTAGTTTCAGCAAGGTTTTCCTATTTTTCACGTTTTTCAGATTTTTACATAGATCACCCGTACAACTTAAATTGACAAACACTTTCTTTGTGTATAACAATAACTTTATGTACTAAGGTGGTTTCATATTTTGATATAGATTATTAAAACTAACCGAGGGGCTTCTTACGAGACCCTAAACACCCCCCTAGCTTTTCATTTAGTTTCAGTTTTTCACAAAACATCCCTAGTAATACTTGTAAATCAGCGTAAAATCAAAAGTTTGTTCTAAAAGTTTTTAAATTTCTATACTTACCCCTAGTTTTTATTCATTATTATTGTCCAGCTCGTCGTCCCATTCCTTCAGAGTGGTCGAACCTCCAAATCCGCCTGAAAACAAAAAAGTTATTAAGAAAAACGGTATTAGGAAAGTTGATGTAAGGGCTGTTTGCGTACATTGCGCAAACACTTTAATACTGAAAATCTTGTTACTATTCTCGTTCTTTTTGTTTTATTGGTAGTTTCAGCAAGGTTTTCCTATTTTTCACGTTTTTCAGATTTTTACATAGATCACCCGTACAACTTAAATTGACAAACACTTTCTTTGTGTATAACAATAACTTTATGTACTAAGGTGGTTTCATATTTTGATATAGATTATTAAAACTAACCGAGGGGCTTCTTACGAGACCCTAAACACCCCCCTAGCTTTTCATTTAGTTTCAGTTTTTCACAAAACATCCCTAGTAATACTTGTAAATCAGCGTAAAATCAAAAGTTTGTTCTAAAAGTTTTTAAATTTCTATACTTACCCCTAGTTTTTATTCATTATTATTGTCCAGCTCGTCGTCCCATTCCTTCAGAGTGGTCGAACCTCCAAATCCGCCTGAAAACAAAAAAGTTATTAAGAAAAACGGTATTAGGAAAGTTGATGTAAGGGCTGTTTGCGTACATTGCGCAAACACTTTAATACTGAAAATCTTGTTACTATTCTCGTTCTTTTTGTTTTATTGGTAGTTTCAGCAAGGTTTTCCTATTTTTCACGTTTTTCAGATTTTTACATAGATCACCCGTACAACTTAAATTGACAAACACTTTCTTTGTGTATAACAATAACTTTATGTACTAAGGTGGTTTCATATTTTGATATAGATTATTAAAACTAACCGAGGGGCTTCTTACGAGACCCTAAACACCCCCCTAGCTTTTCATTTAGTTTCAGTTTTTCACAAAACATCCCTAGTAATACTTGTAAATCAGCGTAAAATCAAAAGTTTGTTCTAAAAGTTTTTAAATTTCTATACTTACCCCTAGTTTTTATTCATTATTATTGTCCAGCTCGTCGTCCCATTCCTTCAGAGTGGTCGAACCTCCAAATCCGCCTGAAAACAAAAAAGTTATTAAGAAAAACGGTATTAGGAAAGTTGATGTAAGGGCTGTTTGCGTACATTGCGCAAACACTTTAATACTGAAAATCTTGTTACTATTCTCGTTCTTTTTGTTTTATTGGTAGTTTCAGCAAGGTTTTCCTATTTTTCACGTTTTTCAGATTTTTACATAGATCACCCGTACAACTTAAATTGACAAACACTTTCTTTGTGTATAACAATAACTTTATGTACTAAGGTGGTTTCATATTTTGATATAGATTATTAAAACTAACCGAGGGGCTTCTTACGAGACCCTAAACACCCCCCTAGCTTTTCATTTAGTTTCAGTTTTTCACAAAACATCCCTAGTAATACTTGTAAATCAGCGTAAAATCAAAAGTTTGTTCTAAAAGTTTTTAAATTTCTATACTTACCCCTAGTTTTTATTCATTATTATTGTCCAGCTCGTCGTCCCATTCCTTCAGAGTGGTCGAACCTCCAAATCCGCCTGAAAACAAAAAAGTTATTAAGAAAAACGGTATTAGGAAAGTTGATGTAAGGGCTGTTTGCGTACATTGCGCAAACACTTTAATACTGAAAATCTTGTTACTATTCTCGTTCTTTTTGTTTTATTGGTAGTTTCAGCAAGGTTTTCCTATTTTTCACGTTTTTCAGATTTTTACATAGATCACCCGTACAACTTAAATTGACAAACACTTTCTTTGTGTATAACAATAACTTTATGTACTAAGGTGGTTTCATATTTTGATATAGATTATTAAAACTAACCGAGGGGCTTCTTACGAGACCCTAAACACCCCCCTAGCTTTTCATTTAGTTTCAGTTTTTCACAAAACATCCCTAGTAATACTTGTAAATCAGCGTAAAATCAAAAGTTTGTTCTAAAAGTTTTTAAATTTCTATACTTACCCCTAGTTTTTATTCATTATTATTGTCCAGCTCGTCGTCCCATTCCTTCAGAGTGGTCGAACCTCCAAATCCGCCTGAAAACAAAAAAGTTATTAAGAAAAACGGTATTAGGAAAGTTGATGTAAGGGCTGTTTGCGTACATTGCGCAAACACTTTAATACTGAAAATCTTGTTACTATTCTCGTTCTTTTTGTTTTATTGGTAGTTTCAGCAAGGTTTTCCTATTTTTCACGTTTTTCAGATTTTTACATAGATCACCCGTACAACTTAAATTGACAAACACTTTCTTTGTGTATAACAATAACTTTATGTACTAAGGTGGTTTCATATTTTGATATAGATTATTAAAACTAACCGAGGGGCTTCTTACGAGACCCTAAACACCCCCCTAGCTTTTCATTTAGTTTCAGTTTTTCACAAAACATCCCTAGTAATACTTGTAAATCAGCGTAAAATCAAAAGTTTGTTCTAAAAGTTTTTAAATTTCTATACTTACCCCTAGTTTTTATTCATTATTATTGTCCAGCTCGTCGTCCCATTCCTTCAGAGTGGTCGAACCTCCAAATCCGCCTGAAAACAAAAAAGTTATTAAGAAAAACGGTATTAGGAAAGTTGATGTAAGGGCTGTTTGCGTACATTGCGCAAACACTTTAATACTGAAAATCTTGTTACTATTCTCGTTCTTTTTGTTTTATTGGTAGTTTCAGCAAGGTTTTCCTATTTTTCACGTTTTTCAGATTTTTACATAGATCACCCGTACAACTTAAATTGACAAACACTTTCTTTGTGTATAACAATAACTTTATGTACTAAGGTGGTTTCATATTTTGATATAGATTATTAAAACTAACCGAGGGGCTTCTTACGAGACCCTAAACACCCCCATAGCTTTTCATTTAGTTTCAGTTTTTCACAAAACATCCCTAGTAATACTTGTAAATCAGCGTAAAATCAAAAGTTTGTTCTAAAAGTTTTTAAATTTCTATACTTACCCCTAGTTTTTATTCATTATTATTGTCCAGCTCGTCGTCCCATTCCTTCAGAGTGGTCGAACCTCCAAATCCGCCTGAAAACAAAAAAGTTATTAAGAAAAACGGTATTAGGAAAGTTGATGTAAGGGCTGTTTGCGTACATTGCGCAAACACTTTAATACTGAAAATCTTGTTACTATTCTCGTTCTTTTTGTTTTATTGGTAGTTTCAGCAAGGTTTTCCTATTTTTCACGTTTTTCAGATTTTTACATAGATCACCCGTACAACTTAAATTGACAAACACTTTCTTTGTGTATAACAATAACTTTATGTACTAAGGTGGTTTCATATTTTGATATAGATTATTAAAACTAACCGAGGGGCTTCTTACGAGACCCTAAACACCCCCCTAGCTTTTCATTTAGTTTCAGTTTTTCACAAAACATCCCTAGTAATACTTGTAAATCAGCGTAAAATCAAAAGTTTGTTCTAAAAGTTTTTAAATTTCTATACTTACCCCTAGTTTTTATTCATTATTATTGTCCAGCTCGTCGTCCCATTCCTTCAGAGTGGTCGAACCTCCAAATCCGCCTGAAAACAAAAAAGTTATTAAGAAAAACGGTATTAGGAAAGTTGATGTAAGGGCTGTTTGCGTACATTGCGCAAACACTTTAATACTGAAAATCTTGTTACTATTCTCGTTATTTTTGTTTTATTGGTAGTTTCAGCAAGGTTTTCCTATTTTTCACGTTTTTCAGATTTTTACATAGATCACCCGTACAACTTAAATTGACAAACACTTTCTTTGTGTATAACAATAACTTTATGTACTAAGGTGGTTTCATATTTTGATATAGATTATTAAAACTAACCGAGGGGCTTCTTACGAGACCCTAAACACCCCCCTAGCTTTTCATTTAGTTTCAGTTTTTCACAAAACATCCCTAGTAATACTTGTAAATCAGCGTAAAATCAAAAGTTTGTTCTAAAAGTTTTTAAATTTCTATACTTACCCCTAGTTTTTATTCATTATTATTGTCCAGCTCGTCGTCCCATTCCTTCAGAGTGGTCGAACCTCCAAATCCGCCTGAAAACAAAAAAGTTATTAAGAAAAACGGTATTAGGAAAGTTGATGTAAGGGCTGTTTGCGTACATTGCGCAAACACTTTAATACTGAAAATCTTGTTACTATTCTCGTTCTTTTTGTTTTATTGGTAGTTTCAGCAAGGTTTTCCTATTTTTCACGTTTTTCAGATTTTTACATAGATCACCCGTACAACTTAAATTGACAAACACTTTCTTTGTGTATAACAATAACTTTATGTACTAAGGTGGTTTCATATTTTGATATAGATTATTAAAACTAACCGAGGGGCTTCTTACGAGACCCTAAACACCCCCCTAGCTTTTCATTTAGTTTCAGTTTTTCACAAAACATCCCTAGTAATACTTGTAAATCAGCGTAAAATCAAAAGTTTGTTCTAAAAGTTTTTAAATTTCTATACTTACCCCTAGTTTTTATTCATTATTATTGTCCAGCTCGTCGTCCCATTCCTTCAGAGTGGTCGAACCTCCAAATCCGCCTGAAAACAAAAAAGTTATTAAGAAAAACGGTATTAGGAAAGTTGATGTAAGGGCTGTTTGCGTACATTGCGCAAACACTTTAATACTGAAAATCTTGTTACTATTCTCGTTCTTTTTGTTTTATTGGTAGTTTCAGCAAGGTTTTCCTATTTTTCACGTTTTTCAGATTTTTACATAGATCACCCGTACAACTTAAATTGACAAACACTTTCTTTGTGTATAACAATAACTTTATGTACTAAGGTGGTTTCATATTTTGATATAGATTATTAAAACTAACCGAGGGGCTTCTTACGAGACCCTAAACACCCCCCTAGCTTTTCATTTAGTTTCAGTTTTTCACAAAACATCCCTAGTAATACTTGTAAATCAGCGTAAAATCAAAAGTTTGTTCTAAAAGTTTTTAAATTTCTATACTTACCCCTAGTTTTTATTCATTATTATTGTCCAGCTCGTCGTCCCATTCCTTCAGAGTGGTCGAACCTCCAAATCCGCCTGAAAACAAAAAAGTTATTAAGAAAAACGGTATTAGGAAAGTTGATGTAAGGGCTGTTTGCGTACATTGCGCAAACACTTTAATACTGAAAATCTTGTTACTATTCTCGTTCTTTTTGTTTTATTGGTAGTTTCAGCAAGGTTTTCCTATTTTTCACGTTTTTCAGATTTTTACATAGATCACCCGTACAACTTAAATTGACAAACACTTTCTTTGTGTATAACAATAACTTTATGTACTAAGGTGGTTTCATATTTTGATATAGATTATTAAAACTAACCGAGGGGCTTCTTACGAGACCCTAAACACCCCCCTAGCTTTTCATTTAGTTTCAGTTTTTCACAAAACATCCCTAGTAATACTTGTAAATCAGCGTAAAATCAAAAGTTTGTTCTAAAAGTTTTTAAATTTCTATACTTACCCCTAGTTTTTATTCATTATTATTGTCCAGCTCGTCGTCCCATTCCTTCAGAGTGGTCGAACCTCCAAATCCGCCTGAAAACAAAAAAGTTATTAAGAAAAACGGTATTAGGAAAGTTGATGTAAGGGCTGTTTGCGTACATTGCGCAAACACTTTAATACTGAAAATCTTGTTACTATTCTCGTTATTTTTGTTTTATTGGTAGTTTCAGCAAGGTTTTCCTATTTTTCACGTTTTTCAGATTTTTACATAGATCACCCGTACAACTTAAATTGACAAACACTTTCTTTGTGTATAACAATAACTTTATGTACTAAGGTGGTTTCATATTTTGATATAGATTATTAAAACTAACCGAGGGGCTTCTTACGAGACCCTAAACACCCCCCTAGCTTTTCATTTAGTTTCAGTTTTTCACAAAACATCCCTAGTAATACTTGTAAATCAGCGTAAAATCAAAAGTTTGTTCTAAAAGTTTTTAAATTTCTATACTTACCCCTAGTTTTTATTCATTATTATTGTCCAGCTCGTCGTCCCATTCCTTCAGAGTGGTCGAACCTCCAAATCCGCCTGAAAACAAAAAAGTTATTAAGAAAAACGGTATTAGGAAAGTTGATGTAAGGGCTGTTTGCGTACATTGCGCAAACACTTTAATACTGAAAATCTTGTTACTATTCTCGTTCTTTTTGTTTTATTGGTAGTTTCAGCAAGGTTTTCCTATTTTTCACGTTTTTCAGATTTTTACATAGATCACCCGTACAACTTAAATTGACAAACACTTTCTTTGTGTATAACAATAACTTTATGTACTAAGGTGGTTTCATATTTTGATATAGATTATTAAAACTAACCAAGGGGCTTCTTACGAGACCCTAAACACCCCCCTAGCTTTTCATTTAGTTTCAGTTTTTCACAAAACATCCCTAGTAATACTTGTAAATCAGCGTAAAATCAAAAGTTTGTTCTAAAAGTTTTTAAATTTCTATACTTACCCCTAGTTTTTATTCATTATTATTGTCCAGCTCGTCGTCCCATTCCTTCAGAGTGGTCGAACCTCCAAATCCGCCTGAAAACAAAAAAGTTATTAAGAAAAACGGTATTAGGAAAGTTGATGTAAGGGCTGTTTGCGTACATTGCGCAAACACTTTAATACTGAAAATCTTGTTACTATTCTCGTTCTTTTTGTTTTATTGGTAGTTTCAGCAAGGTTTTCCTATTTTTCACGTTTTTCAGATTTTTACATAGATCACCCGTACAACTTAAATTGACAAACACTTTCTTTGTGTATAACAATAACTTTATGTACTAAGGTGGTTTCATATTTTGATATAGATTATTAAAACTAACCGAGGGGCTTCTTACGAGACCCTAAACACCCCCCTAGCTTTTCATTTAGTTTCAGTTTTTCACAAAACATCCCTAGTAATACTTGTAAATCAGCGTAAAATCAAAAGTTTGTTCTAAAAGTTTTTAAATTTCTATACTTACCCCTAGTTTTTATTCATTATTATTGTCCAGCTCGTCGTCCCATTCCTTCAGAGTGGTCGAACCTCCAAATCCGCCTGAAAACAAAAAAGTTATTAAGAAAAACGGTATTAGGAAAGTTGATGTAAGGGCTGTTTGCGTACATTGCGCAAACACTTTAATACTGAAAATCTTGTTAATATTCTCGTTCTTTTTGTTTTATTGGTAGTTTCAGCAAGGTTTTCCTATTTTTCACGTTTTTCAGATTTTTACATAGATCACCCGTACAACTTAAATTGACAAACACTTTCTTTGTGTATAACAATAACTTTATGTACTAAGGTGGTTTCATATTTTGATATAGATTATTAAAACTAACCGAGGGGCTTCTTACGAGACCCTAAACACCCCCCTAGCTTTTCATTTAGTTTCAGTTTTTCACAAAACATCCCTAGTAATACTTGTAAATCAGCGTAAAATCAAAAGTTTGTTCTAAAAGTTTTTAAATTTCTATACTTACCCCTAGTTTTTATTCATTATTATTGTCCAGCTCGTCGTCCCATTCCTTCAGAGTGGTCGAACCTCCAAATCCGCCTGAAAACAAAAAAGTTATTAAGAAAAACGGTATTAGGAAAGTTGATGTAAGGGCTGTTTGCGTACATTGCGCAAACACTTTAATACTGAAAATCTTGTTACTATTCTCGTTCTTTTTGTTTTATTGGTAGTTTCAGCAAGGTTTTCCTATTTTTCACGTTTTTCAGATTTTTACATAGATCACCCGTACAACTTAAATTGACAAACACTTTCTTTGTGTATAACAATAACTTTATGTACTAAGGTGGTTTCATATTTTGATATAGATTATTAAAACTAACCGAGGGGCTTCTTACGAGACCCTAAACACCCCCCTAGCTTTTCATTTAGTTTCAGTTTTTCACAAAACATCCCTAGTAATACTTGTAAATCAGCGTAAAATCAAAAGTTTGTTCTAAAAGTTTTTAAATTTCTATACTTACCCCTAGTTTTTATTCATTATTATTGTCCAGCTCGTCGTCCCATTCCTTCAGAGTGGTCGAACCTCCAAATCCGCCTGAAAACAAAAAAGTTATTAAGAAAAACGGTATTAGGAAAGTTGATGTAAGGGCTGTTTGCGTACATTGCGCAAACACTTTAATACTGAAAATCTTGTTACTATTCTCGTTCTTTTTGTTTTATTGGTAGTTTCAGCAAGGTTTTCCTATTTTTCACGTTTTTCAGATTTTTACATAGATCACCCGTACAACTTAAATTGACAAACACTTTCTTTGTGTATAACAATAACTTTATGTACTAAGGTGGTTTCATATTTTGATATAGATTATTAAAACTAACCGAGGGGCTTCTTACGAGACCCTAAACACCCCCCTAGCTTTTCATTTAGTTTCAGTTTTTCACAAAACATCCCTAGTAATACTTGTAAATCAGCGTAAAATCAAAAGTTTGTTCTAAAAGTTTTTAAATTTCTATACTTACCCCTAGTTTTTATTCATTATTATTGTCCAGCTCGTCGTCCCATTCCTTCAGAGTGGTCGAACCTCCAAATCCGCCTGAAAACAAAAAAGTTATTAAGAAAAACGGTATTAGGAAAGTTGATGTAAGGGCTGTTTGCGTACATTGCGCAAACACTTTAATACTGAAAATTCTTGTTACTATTCTCGTTCTTTTTGTTTTATTGGTAGTTTCAGCAAGGTTTTCCTATTTTTCACGTTTTTCAGATTTTTACATAGATCACCCGTACAACTTAAATTGACAAACACTTTCTTTGTGTATAACAATAACTTTATGTACTAAGGTGGTTTCATATTTTGATATAGATTATTAAAACTAACCGAGGGGCTTCTTACGAGACCCTAAACACCCCCCTAGCTTTTCATTTAGTTTCAGTTTTTCACAAAACATCCCTAGTAATACTTGTAAATCAGCGTAAAATCAAAAGTTTGTTCTAAAAGTTTTTAAATTTCTATACTTACCCCTAGTTTTTATTCATTATTATTGTCCAGCTCGTCGTCCCATTCCTTCAGAGTGGTCGAACCTCCAAATCCGCCTGAAAACAAAAAAGTTATTAAGAAAAACGGTATTAGGAAAGTTGATGTAAGGGCTGTTTGCGTACATTGCGCAAACACTTTAATACTGAAAATCTTGTTACTATTCTCGTTCTTTTTGTTTTATTGGTAGTTTCAGCAAGGTTTTCCTATTTTTCACGTTTTTCAGATTTTTACATAGATCACCCGTACAACTTAAATTGACAAACACTTTCTTTGTGTATAACAATAACTTTATGTACTAAGGTGGTTTCATATTTTGATATAGATTATTAAAACTAACCGAGGGGCTTCTTACGAGACCCTAAACACCCCCCTAGCTTTTCATTTAGTTTCAGTTTTTCACAAAACATCCCTAGTAATACTTGTAAATCAGCGTAAAATCAAAAGTTTGTTCTAAAAGTTTTTAAATTTCTATACTTACCCCTAGTTTTTATTCATTATTATTGTCCAGCTCGTCGTCCCATTCCTTCAGAGTGGTCGAACCTCCAAATCCGCCTGAAAACAAAAAAGTTATTAAGAAAAACGGTATTAGGAAAGTTGATGTAAGGGCTGTTTGCGTACATTGCGCAAACACTTTAATACTGAAAATCTTGTTACTATTCTCGTTCTTTTTGTTTTATTGGTAGTTTCAGCAAGGTTTTCCTATTTTTCACGTTTTTCAGATTTTTACATAGATCACCCGTACAACTTAAATTGACAAACACTTTCTTTGTGTATAACAATAACTTTATGTACTAAGGTGGTTTCATATTTTGATATAGATTATTAAAACTAACCGAGGGGCTTCTTACGAGACCCTAAACACCCCCCTAGCTTTTCATTTAGTTTCAGTTTTTCACAAAACATCCCTAGTAATACTTGTAAATCAGCGTAAAATCAAAAGTTTGTTCTAAAAGTTTTTAAATTTCTATACTTACCCCTAGTTTTTATTCATTATTATTGTCCAGCTCGTCGTCCCATTCCTTCAGAGTGGTCGAACCTCCAAATCCGCCTGAAAACAAAAAAGTTATTAAGAAAAACGGTATTAGGAAAGTTGATGTAAGGGCTGTTTGCGTACATTGCGCAAACACTTTAATACTGAAAATCTTGTTACTATTCTCGTTCTTTTTGTTTTATTGGTAGTTTCAGCAAGGTTTTCCTATTTTTCACGTTTTTCAGATTTTTACATAGATCACCCGTACAACTTAAATTGACAAACACTTTCTTTGTGTATAACAATAACTTTATGTACTAAGGTGGTTTCATATTTTGATATAGATTATTAAAACTAACCGAGGGGCTTCTTACGAGACCCTAAACACCCCCCTAGCTTTTCATTTAGTTTCAGTTTTTCACAAAACATCCCTAGTAATACTTGTAAATCAGCGTAAAATCAAAAGTTTGTTCTAAAAGTTTTTAAATTTCTATACTTACCCCTAGTTTTTATTCATTATTATTGTCCAGCTCGTCGTCCCATTCCTTCAGAGTGGTCGAACCTCCAAATCCGCCTGAAAACAAAAAAGTTATTAAGAAAAACGGTATTAGGAAAGTTGATGTAAGGGCTGTTTGCGTACATTGCGCAAACACTTTAATACTGAAAATCTTGTTACTATTCTCGTTCTTTTTGTTTTATTGGTAGTTTCAGCAAGGTTTTCCTATTTTTCACGTTTTTCAGATTTTTACATAGATCACCCGTACAACTTAAATTGACAAACACTTTCTTTGTGTATAACAATAACTTTATGTACTAAGGTGGTTTCATATTTTGATATAGATTATTAAAACTAACCGAGGGGCTTCTTACGAGACCCTAAACACCCCCCTAGCTTTTCATTTAGTTTCAGTTTTCACAAAACATCCCTAGTAATACTTGTAAATCAGCGTAAAATCAAAAGTTTGTTCTAAAAGTTTTTAAATTTCTATACTTACCCCTAGTTTTTATTCATTATTATTGTCCAGCTCGTCGTCCCATTCCTTCAGAGTGGTCGAACCTCCAAATCCGCCTGAAAACAAAAAAGTTATTAAGAAAAACGGTATTAGGAAAGTTGATGTAAGGGCTGTTTGCGTACATTGCGCAAACACTTTAATACTGAAAATCTTGTTACTATTCTCGTTCTTTTTGTTTTATTGGTAGTTTCAGCAAGGTTTTCCTATTTTTCACGTTTTTCAGATTTTTACATAGATCACCCGTACAACTTAAATTGACAAACACTTTCTTTGTGTATAACAATAACTTTATGTACTAAGGTGGTTTCATATTTTGATATAGATTATTAAAACTAACCGAGGGGCTTCTTACGAGACCCTAAACACCCCCCTAGCTTTTCATTTAGTTTCAGTTTTTCACAAAACATCCCTAGTAATACTTGTAAATCAGCGTAAAATCAAAAGTTTGTTCTAAAAGTTTTTAAATTTCTATACTTACCCCTAGTTTTTATTCATTATTATTGTCCAGCTCGTCGTCCCATTCCTTCAGAGTGGTCGAACCTCCAAATCCGCCTGAAAACAAAAAAGTTATTAAGAAAAACGGTATTAGGAAAGTTGATGTAAGGGCTGTTTGCGTACATTGCGCAAACACTTTAATACTGAAAATCTTGTTACTATTCTCGTTCTTTTTGTTTTATTGGTAGTTTCAGCAAGGTTTTCCTATTTTTCACGTTTTTCAGATTTTTACATAGATCACCCGTACAACTTAAATTGACAAACACTTTCTTTGTGTATAACAATAACTTTATGTACTAAGGTGGTTTCATATTTTGATATAGATTATTAAAACTAACCGAGGGGCTTCTTACGAGACCCTAAACACCCCCCCTAGCTTTTCATTTAGTTTCAGTTTTTCACAAAACATCCCTAGTAATACTTGTAAATCAGCGTAAAATCAAAAGTTTGTTCTAAAAGTTTTTAAATTTCTATACTTACCCCTAGTTTTTATTCATTATTATTGTCCAGCTCGTCGTCCCATTCCTTCAGAGTGGTCGAACCTCCAAATCCGCCTGAAAACAAAAAAGTTATTAAGAAAAACGGTATTAGGAAAGTTGATGTAAGGGCTGTTTGCGTACATTGCGCAAACACTTTAATACTGAAAATCTTGTTACTATTCTCGTTCTTTTTGTTTTATTGGTAGTTTCAGCAAGGTTTTCCTATTTTTCACGTTTTTCAGATTTTTACATAGATCACCCGTACAACTTAAATTGACAAACACTTTCTTTGTGTATAACAATAACTTTATGTACTAAGGTGGTTTCATATTTTGATATAGATTATTAAAACTAACCGAGGGGCTTCTTACGAGACCCTAAACACCCCCCTAGCTTTTCATTTAGTTTCAGTTTTTCACAAAACATCCCTAGTAATACTTGTAAATCAGCGTAAAATCAAAAGTTTGTTCTAAAAGTTTTTAAATTTCTATACTTACCCCTAGTTTTTATTCATTATTATTGTCCAGCTCGTCGTCCCATTCCTTCAGAGTGGTCGAACCTCCAAATCCGCCTGAAAACAAAAAAGTTATTAAGAAAAACGGTATTAGGAAAGTTGATGTAAGGGCTGTTTGCGTACATTGCGCAAACACTTTAATACTGAAAATCTTGTTACTATTCTCGTTCTTTTTGTTTTATTGGTAGTTTCAGCAAGGTTTTCCTATTTTTCACGTTTTTCAGATTTTTACATAGATCACCCGTACAACTTAAATTGACAAACACTTTCTTTGTGTATAACAATAACTTTATGTACTAAGGTGGTTTCATATTTTGATATAGATTATTAAAACTAACCGAGGGGCTTCTTACGAGACCCTAAACACCCCCCTAGCTTTTCATTTAGTTTCAGTTTTTCACAAAACATCCCTAGTAATACTTGTAAATCAGCGTAAAATCAAAAGTTTGTTCTAAAAGTTTTAAATTTCTATACTTACCCCTAGTTTTTATTCATTATTATTGTCCAGCTCGTCGTCCCATTCCTTCAGAGTGGTCGAACCTCCAAATCCGCCTGAAAACAAAAAGTTATTAAGAAAAACGGTATTAGGAAAGTTGATGTAAGGGCTGTTTGCGTACATTGCGCAAACACTTTAATACTGAAAATCTTGTTACTATTCTCGTTCTTTTTGTTTTATTGGTAGTTTCAGCAAGGTTTTCCTATTTTTCACGTTTTTCAGATTTTTACATAGATCACCCGTACAACTTAAATTGACAAACACTTTCTTTGTGTATAACAATAACTTTATGTACTAAGGTGGTTTCATATTTTGATATAGATTATTAAAACTAACCGAGGGGCTTCTTACGAGACCCTAAACACCCCCCTAGCTTTTCATTTAGTTTCAGTTTTTCACAAAACATCCCTAGTAATACTTGTAAATCAGCGTAAAATCAAAAGTTTGTTCTAAAAGTTTTTAAATTTCTATACTTACCCCTAGTTTTTATTCATTATTATTGTCCAGCTCGTCGTCCCATTCCTTCAGAGTGGTCGAACCTCCAAATCCGCCTGAAAACAAAAAAGTTATTAAGAAAAACGGTATTAGGAAAGTTGATGTAAGGGCTGTTTGCGTACATTGCGCAAACACTTTAATACTGAAAATCTTGTTACTATTCTCGTTCTTTTTGTTTTATTGGTAGTTTCAGCAAGGTTTTCCTATTTTTCACGTTTTTCAGATTTTTACATAGATCACCCGTACAACTTAAATTGACAAACACTTTCTTTGTGTATAACAATAACTTTATGTACTAAGGTGGTTTCATATTTTGATATAGATTATTAAAACTAACCGAGGGGCTTCTTACGAGACCCTAAACACCCCCCTAGCTTTTCATTTAGTTTCAGTTTTTCACAAAACATCCCTAGTAATACTTGTAAATCAGCGTAAAATCAAAAGTTTGTTCTAAAAGTTTTTAAATTTCTATACTTACCCCTAGTTTTTATTCATTATTATTGTCCAGCTCGTCGTCCCATTAGTTCAGAGTGGTCGAACCTCCAAATCCGCCTGAAAACAAAAAAGTTATTAAGAAAAACGGTATTAGGAAAGTTGATGTAAGGGCTGTTTGCGTACATTGCGCAAACACTTTAATACTGAAAATCTTGTTACTATTCTCGTTCTTTTTGTTTTATTGGTAGTTTCAGCAAGGTTTTCCTATTTTTCACGTTTTTCAGATTTTTACATAGATCACCCGTACAACTTAAATTGACAAACACTTTCTTTGTGTATAACAATAACTTTATGTACTAAGGTGGTTTCATATTTTGATATAGATTATTAAAACTAACCGAGGGGCTTCTTACGAGACCCTAAACACCCCCCTAGCTTTTCATTTAGTTTCAGTTTTTCACAAAACATCCCTAGTAATACTTGTAAATCAGCGTAAAATCAAAAGTTTGTTCTAAAAGTTTTTAAATTTCTATACTTACCCCTAGTTTTTATTCATTATTATTGTCCAGCTCGTCGTCCCATTCCTTCAGAGTGGTCGAACCTCCAAATCCGCCTGAAAACAAAAAAGTTATTAAGAAAAACGGTATTAGAAAAGTTGATGTAAGGGCTGTTTGCGTACATTGCGCAAACACTTTAATACTGAAAATCTTGTTACTATTCTCGTTCTTTTTGTTTTATTGGTAGTTTCAGCAAGGTTTTCCTATTTTTCACGTTTTTCAGATTTTTACATAGATCACCCGTACAACTTAAATTGACAAACACTTTCTTTGTGTATAACAATAACTTTATGTACTAAGGTGGTTTCATATTTTGATATAGATTATTAAAACTAACCGAGGGGCTTCTTACGAGACCCTAAACACCCCCCTAGCTTTTCATTTAGTTTCAGTTTTTCACAAACATCCCTAGTAATACTTGTAAATCAGCGTAAAATCAAAAGTTTGTTCTAAAAGTTTTTAAATTTCTATACTTACCCCTAGTTTTTATTCATTATTATTGTCCAGCTCGTCGTCCCATTCCTTCAGAGTGGTCGAACCTCCAAATCCGCCTGAAAACAAAAAAGTTATTAAGAAAAACGGTATTAGGAAAGTTGATGTAAGGGCTGTTTGCGTACATTGCGCAAACACTTTAATACTGAAAATCTTGTTACTATTCTCGTTCTTTTTGTTTTATTGGTAGTTTCAGCAAGGTTTTCCTATTTTTCACGTTTTTCAGATTTTTACATAGATCACCCGTACAACTTAAATTGACAAACACTTTCTTTGTGTATAACAATAACTTTATGTACTAAGGTGGTTTCATATTTTGATATAGATTATTAAAACTAACCGAGGGGCTTCTTACGAGACCCTAAACACCCCCCTAGCTTTTCATTTAGTTTCAGTTTTTCACAAAACATCCCTAGTAATACTTGTAAATCAGCGTAAAATCAAAAGTTTGTTCTAAAAGTTTTTAAATTTCTATACTTACCCCTAGTTTTTATTCATTATTATTGTCCAGCTCGTCGTCCCATTCCTTCAGAGTGGTCGAACCTCCAAATCCGCCTGAAAACAAAAAAGTTATTAAGAAAAACGGTATTAGGAAAGTTGATGTAAGGGCTGTTTGCGTACATTGCGCAAACACTTTAATACTGAAAATCTTGTTACTATTCTCGTTCTTTTTGTTTTATTGGTAGTTTCAGCAAGGTTTTCCTATTTTTCACGTTTTTCAGATTTTTACATAGATCACCCGTACAACTTAAATTGACAAACACTTTCTTTGTGTATAACAATAACTTTATGTACTAAGGTGGTTTCATATTTTGATATAGATTATTAAAACTAACCGAGGGGCTTCTTACGAGACCCTAAACACCCCCCTAGCTTTTCATTTAGTTTCAGTTTTTCACAAAACATCCCTAGTAATACTTGTAAATCAGCGTAAAATCAAAAGTTTGTTCTAAAAGTTTTTAAATTTCTATACTTACCCCTAGTTTTTATTCATTATTATTGTCCAGCTCGTCGTCCCATTCCTTCAGAGTGGTCGAACCTCCAAATCCGCCTGAAAACAAAAAAGTTATTAAGAAAAACGGTATTAGGAAAGTTGATGTAAGGGCTGTTTGCGTACATTGCGCAAACACTTTAATACTGAAAATCTGGTTACTATTCTCGTTCTTTTTGTTTTATTGGTAGTTTCAGCAAGGTTTTCCTATTTTTCACGTTTTTCAGATTTTTACATAGATCACCCGTACAACTTAAATTGACAAACACTTTCTTTGTGTATAACAATAACTTTATGTACTAAGGTGGTTTCATATTTTGATATAGATTATTAAAACTAACCGAGGGGCTTCTTACGAGACCCTAAACACCCCCCTAGCTTTTCATTTAGTTTCAGTTTTTCACAAAACATCCCTAGTAATACTTGTAAATCAGCGTAAAATCAAAAGTTTGTTCTAAAAGTTTTTAAATTTCTATACTTACCCCTAGTTTTTATTCATTATTATTGTCCAGCTCGTCGTCCCATTCCTTCAGAGTGGTCGAACCTCCAAATCCGCCTGAAAACAAAAAAGTTATTAAGAAAAACGGTATTAGGAAAGTTGATGTAAGGGCTGTTTGCGTACATTGCGCAAACACTTTAATACTGAAAATCTTGTTACTATTCTCGTTCTTTTTGTTTTATTGGTAGTTTCAGCAAGGTTTTCCTATTTTTCACGTTTTTCAGATTTTTACATAGATCACCCGTACAACTTAAATTGACAAACACTTTCTTTGTGTATAACAATAACTTTATGTACTAAGGTGGTTTCATATTTTGATATAGATTATTAAAACTAACCGAGGGGCTTCTTACGAGACCCTAAACACCCCCCTAGCTTTTCATTTAGTTTCAGTTTTTCACAAAACATCCCTAGTAATACTTGTAAATCAGCGTAAAATCAAAAGTTTGTTCTAAAAGTTTTTAAATTTCTATACTTACCCCTAGTTTTTATTCATTATTATTGTCCAGCTCGTCGTCCCATTCCTTCAGAGTGGTCGAACCTCCAAATCCGCCTGAAAACAAAAAAGTTATTAAGAAAAACGGTATTAGGAAAGTTGATGTAAGGGCTGTTTGCGTACATTGCGCAAACACTTTAATACTGAAAATCTTGTTACTATTCTCGTTCTTTTTGTTTTATTGGTAGTTTCAGCAAGGTTTTCCTATTTTTCACGTTTTTCAGATTTTTACATAGATCACCCGTACAACTTAAATTGACAAACACTTTCTTTGTGTATAACAATAACTTTATGTACTAAGGTGGTTTCATATTTTGATATAGATTATTAAAACTAACCGAGGGGCTTCTTACGAGACCCTAAACACCCCCCTAGCTTTTCATTTAGTTTCAGTTTTTCACAAAACATCCCTAGTAATACTTGTAAATCAGCGTAAAATCAAAAGTTTGTTCTAAAAGTTTTTAAATTTCTATACTTACCCCTAGTTTTTATTCATTATTATTGTCCAGCTCGTCGTACCATTCCTTCAGAGTGGTCGAACCTCCAAATCCGCCTGAAAACAAAAAAGTTATTAAGAAAAACGGTATTAGGAAAGTTGATGTAAGGGCTGTTTGCGTACATTGCGCAAACACTTTAATACTGAAAATCTTGTTACTATTCTCGTTCTTTTTGTTTTATTGGTAGTTTCAGCAAGGTTTTCCTATTTTTCACGTTTTTCAGATTTTTACATAGATCACCCGTACAACTTAAATTGACAAACACTTTCTTTGTGTATAACAATAACTTTATGTACTAAGGTGGTTTCATATTTTGATATAAATTATTAAAACTAACCGAGGGGCTTCTTACGAGACCCTAAACACCCCCCTAGCTTTTCATTTAGTTTCAGTTTTTCACAAAACATCCCTAGTAATACTTGTAAATCAGCGTAAAATCAAAAGTTTGTTCTAAAAGTTTTTAAATTTCTATACTTACCCCTAGTTTTTATTCATTATTATTGTCCAGCTCGTCGTCCCATTCCTTCAGAGTGGTCGAACCTCCAAATCCGCCTGAAAACAAAAAAGTTATTAAGAAAAACGGTATTAGGAAAGTTGATGTAAGGGCTGTTTGCGTACATTGCGCAAACACTTTAATACTGAAAATCTTGTTACTATTCTCGTTCTTTTTGTTTTATTGGTAGTTTCAGCAAGGTTTTCCTATTTTTCACGTTTTTCAGATTTTTACATAGATCACCCGTACAACTTAAATTGACAAACACTTTCTTTGTGTATAACAATAACTTTATGTACTAAGGTGGTTTCATATTTTGATATAGATTATTAAAACTAACCGAGGGGCTTCTTACGAGACCCTAAACACCCCCCTAGCTTTTCATTTAGTTTCAGTTTTTCACAAAACATCCCTAGTAATACTTGTAAATCAGCGTAAAATCAAAAGTTTGTTCTAAAAGTTTTTAAATTTCTATACTTACCCCTAGTTTTTATTCATTATTATTGTCCAGCTCGTCGTCCCATTCCTTCAGAGTGGTCGAACCTCCAAATCCGCCTGAAAACAAAAAAGTTATTAAGAAAAACGGTATTAGGAAAGTTGATGTAAGGGCTGTTTGCGTACATTGCGCAAACACTTTAATACTGAAAATCTTGTTACTATTCTCGTTCTTTTTGTTTTATTGGTAGTTTCAGCAAGGTTTTCCTATTTTTCACGTTTTTCAGATTTTTACATAGATCACCCGTACAACTTAAATTGACAAACACTTTCTTTGTGTATAACAATAACTTTATGTACTAAGGTGGTTTCATATTTTGATATAGATTATTAAAACTAACCGAGGGGCTTCTTACGAGACCCTAAACACCCCCCTAGCTTTTCATTTAGTTTCAGTTTTTCACAAAACATCCCTAGTAATACTTGTAAATCAGCGTAAAATCAAAAGTTTGTTCTAAAAGTTTTTAAATTTCTATACTTACCCCTAGTTTTTATTCATTATTATTGTCCAGCTCGTCGTCCCATTCCTTCAGAGTGGTCGAACCTCCAAATCCGCCTGAAAACAAAAAAGTTATTAAGAAAAACGGTATTAGGAAAGTTGATGTAAGGGCTGTTTGCGTACATTGCGCAAACACTTTAATACTGAAAATCTTGTTACTATTCTCGTTCTTTTTGTTTTATTGGTAGTTTCAGCAAGGTTTTCCTATTTTTCACGTTTTTCAGATTTTTACATAGATCACCCGTACAACTTAAATTGACAAACACTTTCTTTGTGTATAACAATAACTTTATGTACTAAGGTGGTTTCATATTTTGATATAGATTATTAAAACTAACCGAGGGGCTTCTTACGAGACCCTAAACACCCCCCTAGCTTTTCATTTAGTTTCAGTTTTTCACAAAACATCCCTAGTAATACTTGTAAATCAGCGTAAAATCAAAAGTTTGTTCTAAAAGTTTTTAAATTTCTATACTTACCCCTAGTTTTTATTCATTATTATTGTCCAGCTCGTCGTCCCATTCCTTCAGAGTGGTCGAACCTCCAAATCCGCCTGAAAACAAAAAAGTTATTAAGAAAAACGGTATTAGGAAAGTTGATGTAAGGGCTGTTTGCGTACATTGCGCAAACACTTTAATACTGAAAATCTTGTTACTATTCTCGTTCTTTTTGTTTTATTGGTAGTTTCAGCAAGGTTTTCCTATTTTTCACGTTTTTCAGATTTTTACATAGATCACCCGTACAACTTAAATTGACAAACACTTTCTTTGTGTATAACAATAACTTTATGTACTAAGGTGGTTTCATATTTTGATATAGATTATTAAAACTAACCGAGGGGCTTCTTAAGAGACCCTAAACACCCCCCTAGCTTTTCATTTAGTTTCAGTTTTTCACAAAACATCCCTAGTAATACTTGTAAATCAGCGTAAAATCAAAAGTTTGTTCTAAAAGTTTTTAAATTTCTATACTTACCCCTAGTTTTTATTCATTATTATTGTCCAGCTCGTCGTCCCATTCCTTCAGAGTGGTCGAACCTCCAAATCCGCCTGAAAACAAAAAAGTTATTAAGAAAAACGGTATTAGGAAAGTTGATGTAAGGGCTGTTTGCGTACATTGCGCAAACACTTTAATACTGAAAATCTTGTTACTATTCTCGTTCTTTTTGTTTTATTGGTAGTTTCAGCAAGGTTTTCCTATTTTTCACGTTTTTCAGATTTTTACATAGATCACCCGTACAACTTAAATTGACAAACACTTTCTTTGTGTATAACAATAACTTTATGTACTAAGGTGGTTTCATATTTTGATATAGATTATTAAAACTAACCGAGGGGCTTCTTACGAGACCCTAAACACCCCCCTAGCTTTTCATTTAGTTTCAGTTTTTCACAAAACATCCCTAGTAATACTTGTAAATCAGCGTAAAATCAAAAGTTTGTTCTAAAAGTTTTTAAATTTCTATACTTACCCCTAGTTTTTATTCATTATTATTGTCCAGCTCGTCGTCCCATTCCTTCAGAGTGGTCGAACCTCCAAATCCGCCTGAAAACAAAAAAGTTATTAAGAAAAACGGTATTAGGAAAGTTGATGTAAGGGCTGTTTGCGTACATTGCGCAAACACTTTAATACTGAAAATCTTGTTACTATTCTCGTTCTTTTTGTTTTATTGGTAGTTTCAGCAAGGTTTTCCTATTTTTCACGTTTTTCAGATTTTTACATAGATCACCCGTACAACTTAAATTGACAAACACTTTCTTTGTGTATAACAATAACTTTATGTACTAAGGTGGTTTCATATTTTGATATAGATTATTAAAACTAACCGAGGGGCTTCTTACGAGACCCTAAACACCCCCCTAGCTTTTCATTTAGTTTCAGTTTTTCACAAAACATCCCTAGTAATACTTGTAAATCAGCGTAAAATCAAAAGTTTGTTCTAAAAGTTTTTAAATTTCTATACTTACCCCTAGTTTTTATTCATTATTATTGTCCAGCTCGTCGTCCCATTCCTTCAGAGTGGTCGAACCTCCAAATCCGCCTGAAAACAAAAAAGTTATTAAGAAAAACGGTATTAGGAAAGTTGATGTAAGGGCTGTTTGCGTACATTGCGCAAACACTTTAATACTGAAAATCTTGTTACTATTCTCGTTCTTTTTGTTTTATTGGTAGTTTCAGCAAGGTTTTCCTATTTTTCACGTTTTTCAGATTTTTACATAGATCACCCGTACAACTTAAATTGACAAACACTTTCTTTGTGTATAACAATAACTTTATGTACTAAGGTGGTTTCATATTTTGATATAGATTATTAAAACTAACCGAGGGGCTTCTTACGAGACCCTAAACACCCCCCTAGCTTTTCATTTAGTTTCAGTTTTTCACAAAACATCCCTAGTAATACTTGTAAATCAGCGTAAAATCAAAAGTTTGTTCTAAAAGTTTTTAAATTTCTATACTTACCCCTAGTTTTTATTCATTATTATTGTCCAGCTCGTCGTCCCATTCCTTCAGAGTGGTCGAACCTCCAAATCCGCCTGAAAACAAAAAAGTTATTAAGAAAAACGGTATTAGGAAAGTTGATGTAAGGGCTGTTTGCGTACATTGCGCAAACACTTTAATACTGAAAATCTTGTTACTATTCTCGTTCTTTTTGTTTTATTGGTAGTTTCAGCAAGGTTTTCCTATTTTTCACGTTTTTCAGATTTTTACATAGATCACCCGTACAACTTAAATTGACAAACACTTTCTTTGTGTATAACAATAACTTTATGTACTAAGGTGGTTTCATATTTTGATATAGATTATTAAAACTAACCGAGGGGCTTCTTACGAGACCCTAAACACCCCCCTAGCTTTTCATTTAGTTTCAGTTTTTCACAAAACATCCCTAGTAATACTTGTAAATCAGCGTAAAATCAAAAGTTTGTTCTAAAAGTTTTTAAATTTCTATACTTACCCCTAGTTTTTATTCATTATTATTGTCCAGCTCGTCGTCCCATTCCTTCAGAGTGGTCGAACCTCCAAATCCGCCTGAAAACAAAAAAGTTATTAAGAAAAACGGTATTAGGAAAGTTGATGTAAGGGCTGTTTGCGTACATTGCGCAAACACTTTAATACTGAAAATCTTGTTACTATTCTCGTTCTTTTTGTTTTATTGGTAGTTTCAGCAAGGTTTTCCTATTTTTCACGTTTTTCAGATTTTTACGTAGATCACCCGTACAACTTAAATTGACAAACACTTTCTTTGTGTATAACAATAACTTTATGTACTACTAGCGACCCGCCCCGGCTTTGCACGGACGACGGGTGCAATGCTGATAGACGCTCTTGCCGCACCGGGCGGCCGGCCGGTACCGCCGCAAACGCTACGTCCCGCAATTTTTAAATCTGTAATATCTTCGAAAATATTCACTTAAATCATACGGTGTAAAGGGCCATATAGATCTATATTAAATGAACAATGTATTCAAGGTATTTAATTGGTTAAGGACCCCTAGCTTTTCATTTAGTTTCAGTTTTTCACAAAACATCCCTAGTAATACTTGTAAATCAGCGTAAAATCAAAAGTTTGTTCTAAAAGTTTTTAAATTTCTATACTTACCCCTAGTTTTTATTCATTATTATTGTCCAGCTCGTCGTCCCATTCCTTCAGAGTGGTCGAACCTCCAAATCCGCCTGAAAACAAAAAAGTTATTAAGAAAAACGGTATTAGGAAAGTTGATGTAAGGGCTGTTTGCGTACATTGCGCAAACACTTTAATACTGAAAATCTTGTTACTATTCTCGTTCTTTTTGTTTTATTGGTAGTTTCAGCAAGGTTTTCCTATTTTTCACGTTTTTCAGATTTTTACATAGATCACCCGTACAACTTAAATTGACAAACACTTTCTTTGTGTATAACAATAACTTTATGTACTAAGGTGGTTTCATATTTTGATATAGATTATTAAAACTAACCGAGGGGCTTCTTACGAGACCCTAAACACCCCCCTAGCTTTTCATTTAGTTTCAGTTTTTCACAAAACATCCCTAGTAATACTTGTAAATCAGCGTAAAATCAAAAGTTTGTTCTAAAAGTTTTTAAATTTCTATACTTACCCCTAGTTTTTATTCATTATTATTGTCCAGCTCGTCGTCCCATTCCTTCAGAGTGGTCGAACCTCCAAATCCGCCTGAAAACAAAAAAGTTATTAAGAAAAACGGTATTAGGAAAGTTGATGTAAGGGCTGTTTGCGTACATTGCGCAAACACTTTAATACTGAAAATCTTGTTACTATTCTCGTTCTTTTTGTTTTATTGGTAGTTTCAGCAAGGTTTTCCTATTTTTCACGTTTTTCAGATTTTTACATAGATCACCCGTACAACTTAAATTGACAAACACTTTCTTTGTGTATAACAATAACTTTATGTACTAAGGTGGTTTCATATTTTGATATAGATTATTAAAACTAACCGAGGGGCTTCTTACGAGACCCTAAACACCCCCCTAGCTTTTCATTTAGTTTCAGTTTTTCACAAAACATCCCTAGTAATACTTGTAAATCAGCGTAAAATCAAAAGTTTGTTCTAAAAGTTTTTAAATTTCTATACTTACCCCTAGTTTTTATTCATTATTATTGTCCAGCTCGTCGTCCCATTCCTTCAGAGTGGTCGAACCTCCAAATCCGCCTGAAAACAAAAAAGTTATTAAGAAAAACGGTATTAGGAAAGTTGATGTAAGGGCTGTTTGCGTACATTGCGCAAACACTTTAATACTGAAAATCTTGTTAATATTCTCGTTCTTTTTGTTTTATTGGTAGTTTCAGCAAGGTTTTCCTATTTTTCACGTTTTTCAGATTTTTACATAGATCACCCGTACAACTTAAATTGACAAACACTTTCTTTGTGTATAACAATAACTTTATGTACTAAGGTGGTTTCATATTTTGATATAGATTATTAAAACTAACCGAGGGGCTTCTTACGAGACCCTAAACACCCCCCTAGCTTTTCATTTAGTTTCAGTTTTTCACAAAACATCCCTAGTAATACTTGTAAATCAGCGTAAAATCAAAAGTTTGTTCTAAAAGTTTTTAAATTTCTATACTTACCCCTAGTTTTTATTCATTATTATTGTCCAGCTCGTCGTCCCATTCCTTCAGAGTGGTCGAACCTCCAAATCCGCCTGAAAACAAAAAAGTTATTAAGAAAAACGGTATTAGGAAAGTTGATGTAAGGGCTGTTTGCGTACATTGCGCAAACACTTTAATACTGAAAATCTTGTTACTATTCTCGTTCTTTTTGTTTTATTGGTAGTTTCAGCAAGGTTTTCCTATTTTTCACGTTTTTCAGATTTTTACATAGATCACCCGTACAACTTAAATTGACAAACACTTTCTTTGTGTATAACAATAACTTTATGTACTAAGGTGGTTTCATATTTTGATATAGATTATTAAAACTAACCGAGGGGCTTCTTACGAGACCCTAAACACCCCCCTAGCTTTTCATTTAGTTTCAGTTTTTCACAAAACATCCCTAGTAATACTTGTAAATCAGCGTAAAATCAAAAGTTTGTTCTAAAAGTTTTTAAATTTCTATACTTACCCCTAGTTTTTATTCATTATTATTGTCCAGCTCGTCGTCCCATTCCTTCAGAGTGGTCGAACCTCCAAATCCGCCTGAAAACAAAAAAGTTATTAAGAAAAACGGTATTAGGAAAGTTGATGTAAGGGCTGTTTGCGTACATTGCGCAAACACTTTAATACTGAAAATCTTGTTACTATTCTCGTTCTTTTTGTTTTATTGGTAGTTTCAGCAAGGTTTTCCTATTTTTCACGTTTTTCAGATTTTTACATAGATCACCCGTACAACTTAAATTGACAAACACTTTCTTTGTGTATAACAATAACTTTATGTACTAAGGTGGTTTCATATTTTGATATAGATTATTAAAACTAACCGAGGGGCTTCTTACGAGACCCTAAACACCCCCCTAGCTTTTCATTTAGTTTCAGTTTTTCACAAAACATCCCTAGTAATACTTGTAAATCAGCGTAAAATCAAAAGTTTGTTCTAAAAGTTTTTAAATTTCTATACTTACCCCTAGTTTTTATTCATTATTATTGTCCAGCTCGTCGTCCCATTCCTTCAGAGTGGTCGAACCTCCAAATCCGCCTGAAAACAAAAAAGTTATTAAGAAAAACGGTATTAGGAAAGTTGATGTAAGGGCTGTTTGCGTACATTGCGCAAACACTTTAATACTGAAAATCTTGTTACTATTCTCGTTCTTTTTGTTTTATTGGTAGTTTCAGCAAGGTTTTCCTATTTTTCACGTTTTTCAGATTTTTACATAGATCACCCGTACAACTTAAATTGACAAACACTTTCTTTGTGTATAACAATAACTTTATGTACTAAGGTGGTTTCATATTTTGATATAGATTATTAAAACTAACCGAGGGGCTTCTTACGAGACCCTAAACACCCCCCTAGCTTTTCATTTAGTTTCAGTTTTTCACAAAACATCCCTAGTAATACTTGTAAATCAGCGTAAAATCAAAAGTTTGTTCTAAAAGTTTTTAAATTTCTATACTTACCCCTAGTTTTTATTCATTATTATTGTCCAGCTCGTCGTCCCATTCCTTCAGAGTGGTCGAACCTCCAAATCCGCCTGAAAACAAAAAAGTTATTAAGAAAAACGGTATTAGGAAAGTTGATGTAAGGGCTGTTTGCGTACATTGCGCAAACACTTTAATACTGAAAATCTTGTTACTATTCTCGTTCTTTTTGTTTTATTGGTAGTTTCAGCAAGGTTTTCCTATTTTTCACGTTTTTCAGATTTTTACATAGATCACCCGTACAACTTAAATTGACAAACACTTTCTTTGTGTATAACAATAACTTTATGTACTAAGGTGGTTTCATATTTTGATATAGATTATTAAAACTAACCGAGGGGCTTCTTACGAGACCCTAAACACCCCCCTAGCTTTTCATTTAGTTTCAGTTTTTCACAAAACATCCCTAGTAATACTTGTAAATCAGCGTAAAATCAAAAGTTTGTTCTAAAAGTTTTTAAATTTCTATACTTACCCCTAGTTTTTATTCATTATTATTGTCCAGCTCGTCGTCCCATTCCTTCAGAGTGGTCGAACCTCCAAATCCGCCTGAAAACAAAAAAGTTATTAAGAAAAACGGTATTAGGAAAGTTGATGTAAGGGCTGTTTGCGTACATTGCGCAAACACTTTAATACTGAAAATCTTGTTACTATTCTCGTTCTTTTTGTTTTATTGGTAGTTTCAGCAAGGTTTTCCTATTTTTCACGTTTTTCAGATTTTTACATAGATCACCCGTACAACTTAAATTGACAAACACTTTCTTTGTGTATAACAATAACTTTATGTACTAAGGTGGTTTCATATTTTGATATAGATTATTAAAACTAACCGAGGGGCTTCTTACGAGACCCTAAACACCCCCCTAGCTTTTCATTTAGTTTCAGTTTTTCACAAAACATCCCTAGTAATACTTGTAAATCAGCGTAAAATCAAAAGTTTGTTCTAAAAGTTTTTAAATTTCTATACTTACCCCTAGTTTTTATTCATTATTATTGTCCAGCTCGTCGTCCCATTCCTTCAGAGTGGTCGAACCTCCAAATCCGCCTGAAAACAAAAAAGTTATTAAGAAAAACGGTATTAGGAAAGTTGATGTAAGGGCTGTTTGCGTACATTGCGCAAACACTTTAATACTGAAAATCTTGTTACTATTCTCGTTCTTTTTGTTTTATTGGTAGTTTCAGCAAGGTTTTCCTATTTTTCACGTTTTTCAGATTTTTACATAGATCACCCGTACAACTTAAATTGACAAACACTTTCTTTGTGTATAACAATAACTTTATGTACTAAGGTGGTTTCATATTTTGATATAGATTATTAAAACTAACCGAGGGGCTTCTTACGAGACCCTAAACACCCCCCTAGCTTTTCATTTAGTTTCAGTTTTTCACAAAACATCCCTAGTAATACTTGTAAATCAGCGTAAAATCAAAAGTTTGTTCTAAAAGTTTTTAAATTTCTATACTTACCCCTAGTTTTTATTCATTATTATTGTCCAGCTCGTCGTCCCATTCCTTCAGAGTGGTCGAACCTCCAAATCCGCCTGAAAACAAAAAAGTTATTAAGAAAAACGGTATTAGGAAAGTTGATGTAAGGGCTGTTTGCGTACATTGCGCAAACACTTTAATACTGAAAATCTTGTTACTATTCTCGTTCTTTTTGTTTTATTGGTAGTTTCAGCAAGGTTTTCCTATTTTTCACGTTTTTCAGATTTTTACATAGATCACCCGTACAACTTAAATTGACAAACACTTTCTTTGTGTATAACAATAACTTTATGTACTAAGGTGGTTTCATATTTTGATATAGATTATTAAAACTAACCGAGGGGCTTCTTACGAGACCCTAAACACCCCCCTAGCTTTTCATTTAGTTTCAGTTTTTCACAAAACATCCCTAGTAATACTTGTAAATCAGCGTAAAATCAAAAGTTTGTTCTAAAAGTTTTTAAATTTCTATACTTACCCCTAGTTTTTATTCATTATTATTGTCCAGCTCGTCGTCCCATTCCTTCAGAGTGGTCGAACCTCCAAATCCGCCTGAAAACAAAAAAGTTATTAAGAAAAACGGTATTAGGAAAGTTGATGTAAGGGCTGTTTGCGTACATTGCGCAAACACTTTAATACTGAAAATCTTGTTACTATTCTCGTTCTTTTTGTTTTATTGGTAGTTTCAGCAAGGTTTTCCTATTTTTCACGTTTTTCAGATTTTTACATAGATCACCCGTACAACTTAAATTGACAAACACTTTCTTTGTGTATAACAATAACTTTATGTACTAAGGTGGTTTCATATTTTGATATAGATTATTAAAACTAACCGAGGGGCTTCTTACGAGACCCTAAACACCCCCCTAGCTTTTCATTTAGTTTCAGTTTTTCACAAAACATCCCTAGTAATACTTGTAAATCAGCGTAAAATCAAAAGTTTGTTCTAAAAGTTTTTAAATTTCTATACTTACCCCTAGTTTTTATTCATTATTATTGTCCAGCTCGTCGTCCCATTCCTTCAGAGTGGTCGAACCTCCAAATCCGCCTGAAAACAAAAAAGTTATTAAGAAAAACGGTATTAGGAAAGTTGATGTAAGGGCTGTTTGCGTACATTGCGCAAACACTTTAATACTGAAAATCTTGTTACTATTCTCGTTCTTTTTGTTTTATTGGTAGTTTCAGCAAGGTTTTCCTATTTTTCACGTTTTTCAGATTTTTACATAGATCACCCGTACAACTTAAATTGACAAACACTTTCTTTGTGTATAACAATAACTTTATGTACTAAGGTGGTTTCATATTTTGATATAGATTATTAAAACTAACCGAGGGGCTTCTTACGAGACCCTAAACACCCCCCTAGCTTTTCATTTAGTTTCAGTTTTTCACAAAACATCCCTAGTAATACTTGTAAATCAGCGTAAAATCAAAAGTTTGTTCTAAAAGTTTTTAAATTTCTATACTTACCCCTAGTTTTTATTCATTATTATTGTCCAGCTCGTCGTCCCATTCCTTCAGAGTGGTCGAACCTCCAAATCCGCCTGAAAACAAAAAAGTTATTAAGAAAAACGGTATTAGGAAAGTTGATGTAAGGGCTGTTTGCGTACATTGCGCAAACACTTTAATACTGAAAATCTTGTTACTATTCTCGTTCTTTTTGTTTTATTGGTAGTTTCAGCAAGGTTTTCCTATTTTTCACGTTTTTCAGATTTTTACATAGATCACCCGTACAACTTAAATTGACAAACACTTTCTTTGTGTATAACAATAACTTTATGTACTAAGGTGGTTTCATATTTTGATATAGATTATTAAAACTAACCGAGGGGCTTCTTACGAGACCCTAAACACCCCCCTAGCTTTTCATTTAGTTTCAGTTTTTCACAAAACATCCCTAGTAATACTTGTAAATCAGCGTAAAATCAAAAGTTTGTTCTAAAAGTTTTTAAATTTCTATACTTACCCCTAGTTTTTATTCATTATTATTGTCCAGCTCGTCGTCCCATTCCTTCAGAGTGGTCGAACCTCCAAATCCGCCTGAAAACAAAAAAGTTATTAAGAAAAACGGTATTAGGAAAGTTGATGTAAGGGCTGTTTGCGTACATTGCGCAAACACTTTAATACTGAAAATCTTGTTACTATTCTCGTTCTTTTTGTTTTATTGGTAGTTTCAGCAAGGTTTTCCTATTTTTCACGTTTTTCAGATTTTTACATAGATCACCCGTACAACTTAAATTGACAAACACTTTCTTTGTGTATAACAATAACTTTATGTACTAAGGTGGTTTCATATTTTGATATAGATTATTAAAACTAACCGAGGGGCTTCTTACGAGACCCTAAACACCCCCCTAGCTTTTCATTTAGTTTCAGTTTTTCACAAAACATCCCTAGTAATACTTGTAAATCAGCGTAAAATCAAAAGTTTGTTCTAAAAGTTTTTAAATTTCTATACTTACCCCTAGTTTTTATTCATTATTATTGTCCAGCTCGTCGTCCCATTCCTTCAGAGTGGTCGAACCTCCAAATCCGCCTGAAAACAAAAAAGTTATTAAGAAAAACGGTATTAGGAAAGTTGATGTAAGGGCTGTTTGCGTACATTGCGCAAACACTTTAATACTGAAAATCTTGTTACTATTCTCGTTCTTTTTGTTTTATTGGTAGTTTCAGCAAGGTTTTCCTATTTTTCACGTTTTTCAGATTTTTACATAGATCACCCGTACAACTTAAATTGACAAACACTTTCTTTGTGTATAACAATAACTTTATGTACTAAGGTGGTTTCATATTTTGATATAGATTATTAAAACTAACCGAGGGGCTTCTTACGAGACCCTAAACACCCCCCTAGCTTTTCATTTAGTTTCAGTTTTTCACAAAACATCCCTAGTAATACTTGTAAATCAGCGTAAAATCAAAAGTTTGTTCTAAAAGTTTTTAAATTTCTATACTTACCCCTAGTTTTTATTCATTATTATTGTCCAGCTCGTCGTCCCATTCCTTCAGAGTGGTCGAACCTCCAAATCCGCCTGAAAACAAAAAAGTTATTAAGAAAAACGGTATTAGGAAAGTTGATGTAAGGGCTGTTTGCGTACATTGCGCAAACACTTTAATACTGAAAATCTTGTTACTATTCTCGTTCTTTTTGTTTTATTGGTAGTTTCAGCAAGGTTTTCCTATTTTTCACGTTTTTCAGATTTTTACATAGATCACCCGTACAACTTAAATTGACAAACACTTTCTTTGTGTATAACAATAACTTTATGTACTAAGGTGGTTTCATATTTTGATATAGATTATTAAAACTAACCGAGGGGCTTCTTACGAGACCCTAAACACCCCCCTAGCTTTTCATTTAGTTTCAGTTTTTCACAAAACATCCCTAGTAATACTTGTAAATCAGCGTAAAATCAAAAGTTTGTTCTAAAAGTTTTTAAATTTCTATACTTACCCCTAGTTTTTATTCATTATTATTGTCCAGCTCGTCGTCCCATTCCTTCAGAGTGGTCGAACCTCCAAATCCGCCTGAAAACAAAAAAGTTATTAAGAAAAACGGTATTAGGAAAGTTGATGTAAGGGCTGTTTGCGTACATTGCGCAAACACTTTAATACTGAAAATCTTGTTACTATTCTCGTTCTTTTTGTTTTATTGGTAGTTTCAGCAAGGTTTTCCTATTTTTCACGTTTTTCAGATTTTTACATAGATCACCCGTACAACTTAAATTGACAAACACTTTCTTTGTGTATAACAATAACTTTATGTACTAAGGTGGTTTCATATTTTGATATAGATTATTAAAACTAACCGAGGGGCTTCTTACGAGACCCTAAACACCCCCCTAGCTTTTCATTTAGTTTCAGTTTTTCACAAAACATCCCTAGTAATACTTGTAAATCAGCGTAAAATCAAAAGTTTGTTCTAAAAGTTTTTAAATTTCTATACTTACCCCTAGTTTTTATTCATTATTATTGTCCAGCTCGTCGTCCCATTCCTTCAGAGTGGTCGAACCTCCAAATCCGCCTGAAAACAAAAAAGTTATTAAGAAAAACGGTATTAGGAAAGTTGATGTAAGGGCTGTTTGCGTACATTGCGCAAACACTTTAATACTGAAAATCTTGTTACTATTCTCGTTCTTTTTGTTTTATTGGTAGTTTCAGCAAGGTTTTCCTATTTTTCACGTTTTTCAGATTTTTACATAGATCACCCGTACAACTTAAATTGACAAACACTTTCTTTGTGTATAACAATAACTTTATGTACTAAGGTGGTTTCATATTTTGATATAGATTATTAAAACTAACCGAGGGGCTTCTTACGAGACCCTAAACACCCCCCTAGCTTTTCATTTAGTTTCAGTTTTTCACAAAACATCCCTAGTAATACTTGTAAATCAGCGTAAAATCAAAAGTTTGTTCTAAAAGTTTTTAAATTTCTATACTTACCCCTAGTTTTTATTCATTATTATTGTCCAGCTCGTCGTCCCATTCCTTCAGAGTGGTCGAACCTCCAAATCCGCCTGAAAACAAAAAAGTTATTAAGAAAAACGGTATTAGGAAAGTTGATGTAAGGGCTGTTTGCGTACATTGCGCAAACACTTTAATACTGAAAATCTTGTTACTATTCTCGTTCTTTTTGTTTTATTGGTAGTTTCAGCAAGGTTTTCCTATTTTTCACGTTTTTCAGATTTTTACATAGATCACCCGTACAACTTAAATTGACAAACACTTTCTTTGTGTATAACAATAACTTTATGTACTAAGGTGGTTTCATATTTTGATATAGATTATTAAAACTAACCGAGGGGCTTCTTACGAGACCCTAAACACCCCCCTAGCTTTTCATTTAGTTTCAGTTTTTCACAAAACATCCCTAGTAATACTTGTAAATCAGCGTAAAATCAAAAGTTTGTTCTAAAAGTTTTTAAATTTCTATACTTACCCCTAGTTTTTATTCATTATTATTGTCCAGCTCGTCGTCCCATTCCTTCAGAGTGGTCGAACCTCCAAATCCGCCTGAAAACAAAAAAGTTATTAAGAAAAACGGTATTAGGAAAGTTGATGTAAGGGCTGTTTGCGTACATTGCGCAAACACTTTAATACTGAAAATCTTGTTACTATTCTCGTTCTTTTTGTTTTATTGGTAGTTTCAGCAAGGTTTTCCTATTTTTCACGTTTTTCAGATTTTTACATAGATCACCCGTACAACTTAAATTGACAAACACTTTCTTTGTGTATAACAATAACTTTATGTACTAAGGTGGTTTCATATTTTGATATAGATTATTAAAACTAACCGAGGGGCTTCTTACGAGACCCTAAACACCCCCCTAGCTTTTCATTTAGTTTCAGTTTTTCACAAAACATCCCTAGTAATACTTGTAAATCAGCGTAAAATCAAAAGTTTGTTCTAAAAGTTTTTAAATTTCTATACTTACCCCTAGTTTTTATTCATTATTATTGTCCAGCTCGTCGTCCCATTCCTTCAGAGTGGTCGAACCTCCAAATCCGCCTGAAAACAAAAAAGTTATTAAGAAAAACGGTATTAGGAAAGTTGATGTAAGGGCTGTTTGCGTACATTGCGCAAACACTTTAATACTGAAAATCTTGTTACTATTCTCGTTCTTTTTGTTTTATTGGTAGTTTCAGCAAGGTTTTCCTATTTTTCACGTTTTTCAGATTTTTACATAGATCACCCGTACAACTTAAATTGACAAACACTTTCTTTGTGTATAACAATAACTTTATGTACTAAGGTGGTTTCATATTTTGATATAGATTATTAAAACTAACCGAGGGGCTTCTTACGAGACCCTAAACACCCCCCTAGCTTTTCATTTAGTTTCAGTTTTTCACAAAACATCCCTAGTAATACTTGTAAATCAGCGTAAAATCAAAAGTTTGTTCTAAAAGTTTTTAAATTTCTATACTTACCCCTAGTTTTTATTCATTATTATTGTCCAGCTCGTCGTCCCATTCCTTCAGAGTGGTCGAACCTCCAAATCCGCCTGAAAACAAAAAAGTTATTAAGAAAAACGGTATTAGGAAAGTTGATGTAAGGGCTGTTTGCGTACATTGCGCAAACACTTTAATACTGAAAATCTTGTTACTATTCTCGTTCTTTTTGTTTTATTGGTAGTTTCAGCAAGGTTTTCCTATTTTTCACGTTTTTCAGATTTTTACATAGATCACCCGTACAACTTAAATTGACAAACACTTTCTTTGTGTATAACAATAACTTTATGTACTAAGGTGGTTTCATATTTTGATATAGATTATTAAAACTAACCGAGGGGCTTCTTACGAGACCCTAAACACCCCCCTAGCTTTTCATTTAGTTTCAGTTTTTCACAAAACATCCCTAGTAATACTTGTAAATCAGCGTAAAATCAAAAGTTTGTTCTAAAAGTTTTTAAATTTCTATACTTACCCCTAGTTTTTATTCATTATTATTGTCCAGCTCGTCGTCCCATTCCTTCAGAGTGGTCGAACCTCCAAATCCGCCTGAAAACAAAAAAGTTATTAAGAAAAACGGTATTAGGAAAGTTGATGTAAGGGCTGTTTGCGTACATTGCGCAAACACTTTAATACTGAAAATCTTGTTACTATTCTCGTTCTTTTTGTTTTATTGGTAGTTTCAGCAAGGTTTTCCTATTTTTCACGTTTTTCAGATTTTTACATAGATCACCCGTACAACTTAAATTGACAAACACTTTCTTTGTGTATAACAATAACTTTATGTACTAAGGTGGTTTCATATTTTGATATAGATTATTAAAACTAACCGAGGGGCTTCTTACGAGACCCTAAACACCCCCCTAGCTTTTCATTTAGTTTCAGTTTTTCACAAAACATCCCTAGTAATACTTGTAAATCAGCGTAAAATCAAAAGTTTGTTCTAAAAGTTTTTAAATTTCTATACTTACCCCTAGTTTTTATTCATTATTATTGTCCAGCTCGTCGTCCCATTCCTTCAG
>CALYBW010000164.1:0-15000 GCA_944452665.1 Stenoptilia bipunctidactyla
AGCACACGCTGGAGGAGTGCCAGGCGTGGGCACACGAACGCGCAACCCTCGTGGCAGTGGTAGGACATGACCTCTCCTTGCCGGCCGTGGTAAGAGCCATGGTCGATGACGAGAGGTCGTGGGACGCTGTCGTCTCTTTTTGCGAAGGTGTAATGTCGCAAAAAGAGGCCGCGGAGAGGAGTCGAGAGGATGATCCCCTTTCGGCTCCAATCCGCCGCAGGAGGACCGGTCGGAGAAGGAGGGCGTATGCCAACCTGACCTGATCCGGTCGAGTGAAGGCCTTGGGCGGTGGATACGGGGGTATCCGCCGCTCGCTTCCAAAGGTCTTCGCTGGCAGCGGCGTGCTACGTGTTTCGAGCATGCCGCTGAGCGAGGGAGGTTCCGCGCTGCGGAAGGCACCGGCGGGTTCGCGGAAGAATGCGCAAGCGTCCCCGTGCTCCCGCCAACAGGTGCGTGACGAAACACCTTGGGGTTTTAGTCGGTAAAAGTCCGACATAACCTGGCCGCTCCCCCGGGCGACAGGTATCCATGAGGATTTCCCCAAGTAAAAAAAAAAAAAAAAAAAAAGGTTTTTGGTTGCTCTTCTCTGCAAATAACTTTTTTATTTTCAAGCCGATTGCGGAGTTCGACCCTTCTGAAGGAAGGTATCGACGAGATCTACACGAATAAACAATAAAAACGCTGAGTTACTGTACTAAATTTTGAAATTTTCGACCAAAACCCCAGTTTTCTATAGAAAAATTAGCAATATACGATTTGGATGAACCAAAAACGATATAATTTTGCTAAGCAGGTAGCTGATTGAGGTGTCAGAAGGAGCGCGTCAATGCGTTTGACAAAATAAAATCAATTTAAGTAATACAAATTTTCAAAATGACTATGTAAACTACGGTAGGTTAGGTTTGGGTCAGGTTAGGTTAGGTTAGGTTTTTGGTTGCTCTTCTCTGCAAATAACTTTTTTATTTTCAAGCCGATTGCGGAGTTCGACCCTTCTGAAGGAAGGTATCGACGAGATCTACACGAATAAACAATAAAAAACGCTGAGTTACTGTACTAAATTTTGAAAATTTTCGACCAAAACCCCAGTTTTCTATAGAAAAATTAGCAATATACGATTTGGATGAACCAAAAAACGATATAATTTTGCTAAGCAGGTAGCTGATTGAGGTGTCAGAAGGAGCGCGTCAATGCGTTTGACAAAATAAAATCAATTTCAGTAATACAAATTTTCAAAATGACTATGTAAACTACGGTAGGTTAGGTTTGGGTCAGGTTAGGTTAGGTTAGGTTTTTGGTTGCTCTTCTCTGCAAATAACTTTTTTATTTTCAAGCCGATTGCGGAGTTCGACCCCTCTGAAGGAAGATATCGACGAGATCTACACGAATAAACAATAAAAACGCTGAGTTACTGTACTAAATTTTGAAATTTTCGACCAAAACCCCAGTTTTTCTATAGAAAAATTAGCAATACACGATTTGGATGCACCAAAAAACGATATAATTTTGCTCAGCAGGTAGCTGATTGAGGTGTCACAAGGAGCGCGTCAATGCGTTTGACAAAATAAAATCAATTTAAGTCATACAAATTTTCAAAATGACTATGTAAACTACGGTAGGTTAGGTTTGGGTCAGGTTAGGTTAGGTTAGGTTAGGTTCTTGGTTGCTCTTCTCTGCAAATAAACTTTTTTATTTTCAAGCCGATTGCGGAGTTCGACCCCTCTGAAGGAAGGTATCGACGAGATCTACACGAATAAAACAATAAAAACGCTGAGTTACTGTACTAAATTTTGAAATTTTCGACCAAAACCCCAGTTTTCTATAGAAAAATTAGCAATATACGATTTGGATGCACCAAAAACGATATAATTTTGCTAAGCAGGTAGCTGATTGAGGTGTCAGAAGGAGCGCCTCAATGCGTTTTGACAAAATAAAATCAATTTAAGTAATACAAATTTTCAAAATGACTATGTAAACTACGATAGGTTAGGTTTGGGTCAGGTTAGGTTAGGTTAGGTTAGGTTTTTGGTTGCTCTTCTCTGCAAATAACTTTTTTATTTTCAAGCCGATTGCGGAGTTCGACCCCTCTGAAGGAAGGTATCGACGAGATCTACACGAATAAATAATAAAAACGCTGAGTTACTGTACTAAATTTTGAAATTTTCGACCAAAACCCCAGTTTTCTATAGAAAAATTAGCAATATACGATTTGGATGCACCAAAAACGATATAATTTTGCTAAGCAGGTAGCTGATTGAGGTGTCAGAAGGAGCGCCTCAATGCGTTTGACAAAATAAAATCAATTTAAGTAATACAAATGTTCAAAATGACTATGTAAACTACGATAGGTTAGGTTTGGGTCAGGTTAGGTTAGGTTAGGTTAGGTTAGGTTTTTGGTTGCTCTTCTCTGCAAGTAACTTTTTTATTTTCAGGCCCATTGCGGAGTTCGACCCCTCTGAAGGAAGGTATCGACGAGATCTACACGAATAAACAATAAAAACGCTGAGTTACTGTACTGAATTTTGAAGTTTTCGACCAAAACCCCAGTTTTCTATAGAAAAATTAGCAATATGGATGCACCAAAAACGATATAATTTTGCTAAGCAGGTAGCTGATTGAGGTGTCAGAAGGAGCGCCTCAATGCGTTTGACAAAATAAAATCAATTTAAGTAATACAAATTTTCAAAATGACTATGTAAACTGTAACGTATGTAGGGTAGTCTGCAAGGATTTTTGTATAAGATACTGAGTTCATAGTAATAAACCAGTCAGTCGCTAACTTGCTTGTTTTACTCACGCCTTTACCGCACTGGCGATCGAGGTCGGGATTTTAACAAAAGTATTTTTTTTGTTTGTGATAAGTGTGTGGCATAGTATTTTTTTTTACAATGCCGATCGGAAAGTTGGAACAGTTTGAATTAAATTCGAAGCAGTGGCCGGCTTATATTCGTCGCGTCAATCAATATATACTTTTAAATGAGATCGGAGAGGAACTAAAAGTCCCGTTATTAATTACGGTTGTGGGTGAAGCGACATATTTGTTAATGTGCGATTTGTGTTCGCCGGCTTTGCCTGAGGACAAAACGTACGACGCCTTAACTAAGTTAGTGGCAGAGCACTTGGAACCGCAGCGATCGGAAATAGCTGAACGCCACGTGTTCCGGTTACGTCGGCAGCGGCCAGGCGAAACGCTCGCGGAGTACCTACAGGCCCTCAAGCACCTTGCCACCACCTGCCATTTCGGCAATTGCGGGACGTGTTCAACCCTGGAAGAGAACTTGAGAGATCAATTCGTCTCGGGGCTCGCGAGCGACGCCATGCGTTCTAGAATATTCGCAGAAAAACAGATCAAATATAAAGAGGCGGTTGAGTTAGCGATGGCTCTGGAGGCCGCGGAAAAGCACGCGGAGGTGAGCGGGCACATGGCCCTGCCGGCAGCGGCGAGCGCCTCCAGCGTGGGCGGCGGCGCGGCGGGCGAGGGCCTGCATCACGCGCGCTCAGGGCGCGCGGACGGCGGCGGCGCGGCGCGCGAGGGCCTGCATCACGCGCGCTCAGGGCGCGCGGACGGCGGCGGCGCGGCGCGTGAGGGCCTGCATCTAGCGCGCTCAGGGCGCGGGGACGGCGGCGGCGCAGGCGGCGGCGGGCGGCCGCGAGGGCCGTGGCGCTCAGCGGGCGGCACCAGCAACAGCCGGTCGGATGCCGGCCGGCCGCAGACGCAGTGTTGGCGATGTGGAAAGTATCACCGCGCGGATCGGTGTCGTTTCGTAAATTATAATTGCGATGAATGCCATCAACGCGGGCATTTAAAAGTGATGTGTAAACAAGTGCGCGGTAAGGTTCGACAGCATTACGTAAGTGAGGACGAGGACTCAGGAGATATGTTCTCGATCGAAGTATCGTCACGAGGTAACAAACCTTATTTTATTAAATTGTGTATCGACGGGATTACCTTGGAGTGTGAAATAGACACAGGGAGTCGCATATCTGCGATTAGTGAGGACACATATTTAAAGTTTTTTTCACATAAAATTATTGAACCGGATAATTTATTGTTACGTAGCTATTCTGGGGCGCGGATCGAATCTCTTGGCATAATTAAAGTTGACGTTCGTTTAAATGATTTCGGAGTAAATTTTTTATCTTTATACATTATTAAGGGCGGCGCACGCCCACTACTGGGAAGAGATTGGATGCGTGCTTTAGGAGTTAAACAAATTAATATAAATAATATTTACGATATTCCATTCGTAAATCAACTATGTGCAGAATTTCCACAAGTGTTTAATAATAAGTTAGGTACTTGTAAGCGCGCCATCCGACTACAGCTCTCTAGCGCGGATCCAGTGTACGTGCGCGCGCGGCCGGTGCCGCTGGCGCTGCGCCCGCGGGTGGAGCGCGAGCTGGCGCGGCTCGAGGCTGACGGCACTATATATCGGGTGGATTATTCGGACTATGGCACCCCTATTGTTCCCGTGGTAAAACAGAACGGGGATATTCGAATATGCGGGGATTATAAAATAACGGTCAATCCTATCCTTAAACGTGATTACTACCCTTTGCCTCGTATAGAAGAGCTATTTGCCAATTTAAGTGGAGGGGAGAAGTATTCAAAAATTGACCTCCGCCACGCTTACGAGCAGTGCTTATTGACGGAAGATTCTCAACCATACACCGCGATTACTACTCACTTAGGGACCTTCGTTTACCGCCGGACGCCGTACGGGCTATCTTGCATACCTGAGAAATTTCAAAAGTTAATGGAGGAAACACTGAGGGGTTTGCCGGGCTGTGTAGTTTTCTTAGACGATATTTGTGTCACGGGTTCGAATACGACTGAACATCTTACGAATGTGCGGGCTGTACTCGGACGGTTGCGCGACGCAGGCCTTACTGTTAAATTAAATAAATGTAGTTTTTTACAAGATGAAGTTAAATATTTAGGATTTATAATTAACAAAGAGGGGCTGCGACCGGACCCGTATAAATTAAAAGCGATCGCCGAGGCACCCACACCAAAGAACGTCTCACAACTACAGGGCTTCTTAGGAGCGTTGAATTACTATGGTAAATTTATACCTAATTTAAGTGACTTACTGCATCCATTACATAAACTACTCAAAAAAGACGCGCTTTGGGAGTGGGATGCAGAATGTGCCGGGGCATTCGACGGTGCCAAGCGGGCCCTACTGAGCGAGCGCGTGTTGGCACACTACGAGGCGGGGCGGCCGCTCGTGTTGTCAGTAGACAGCAGCTCGTACGGGCTGGGTGCCGTGCTGGCGCACCGCTACCCCGACGGCAGCGAGCGCCCTCTCAGCTGCGTGTCGCGCACGCTCAACGCTGCCGAGCGGAATTACAGCCAGCTGGATAAAGAGGCCCTGGCAATATTGTTCGGTGTCACGAAGCACCACCAGTACTTATATGGAAGACATTTTATCTTGAGAACTGACCACCAACCGTTAAAGTACATATTCGGTCCTAAGGGTGGTATTCCACAGACCGCCGCGAGCAGGATGCAGCGATGGGCGGCACGTTTGGCCGCATACGATTTTACGGTCGAATTCGTTAGATCGGCGGAAAATGGACCGGCAGATGCTTTGTCGCGCTTACCGCTCCCTCGGGAGGGCCCCGCTTTGGACACGATAGATTATATAAATTTGATAAAAGAATGTTACCCAGTTAGTTTTAAGGATGTTTCAAAAGAAACTGAAAAAGATAACTTATTGTGTAAAATTAAGGGTTACGTGTTGTTCGGTTGGCCATCGTCGGCGCCGAGTTGCGGCGCAGAACAACCTTTTTACGATAGAAGACAGGATTTAGTTTTGGAAATGGGTTGTTTAATTTATAAATATAGAGTTGTTATTCCTGCAACACTTCAAAAAAATGTTTTAAATGAGTTACACGAGGGGCATTTAGGCACAACAAAAATGAAAAGTATATCGCGTAATTACGTGTATTGGCCCAATTTAGATTCTGACATAGCTAACGTATGTCGCGACTGTATACCGTGTCGCTCGGTCCGCGACGCGCCGCCGCGGGCGCCGCTGCACCCTTGGGAGTACCCGCTGCACCCGTGGCAGCGCGTGCATGCAGACTTTGGGGAGTGCGCGGGCAAACACTATTTAATTATAGTAGATGCAGATCAGATGTAGATCAGTTTGTTTTTGAATTCCGACCGGTACAGAAATTAAGAAGAACGGACGAGCTGCCGAAGTTCAAAAATTTGATTTTAATTGCAGCTATTTCATCAATTTGTTATCTAAACGTTGCTGGCGATGTTGAGTGTTTTTTTTGAAAAATCAATAAGATTATAATTTCGATTAAAACCAATCTCGAAGCTGATTTGAAAGCGAAAACATAGTTTTCTTAATACAATCAAATTAAATTATTGCTTATAGGCGAAGAAGATGCCTTCTGTACACACATTTTTTCGTAGTGATAATGAAATTCTTCAAGAATTGCTAAGTGTATTTAGTGCTGGAAGAGTTTCAGCCAGAGAACAGTGGAGTATTCAAGCTGAACTACTGGTAGAGCCTGTAGGATGGGATGCTTTATGGAAGCTATCCAAAGAATTTTGTAAAAAATTTGATTTCCGATTTCCTTGTGTGGCCTATGTATCTGTTTCATCTGTAGACTTTGAAGGACTATCAGCTTGTGTGGATGTCCTTAGTGTGCAACATGAAGCAGTATCCCTCCCTGAGATGATAGTGGATGTTCCATTAATAGAGTTATGGCCAACAGTGAACCAAAGAGAGCAGTGTATCAATGCAGCGCCTACAGCAGAGTTTATTGATCTGTTAAGATTTTACTACCAAAATATATGGATGCCATGGGATGATCAGGATGACAAGTTCCTCCTACCCAACACTATAGAAGATCGAATGCAACTCTGGTCAGACCTCCACAATGGGACAATACCAAATTGTATTGGACGGACTATCACATTGTTACGAACAAGTGCTATCAATGCTTTTGATAAGTTGAAAGAGCTGGATTCCACATTGTGTGAGGGAAATATGGCAGATGACGATGACTCTCTTTTGCCCCCTAATTACATAGCCGCCTGTGCTGAAATGAATGCAAAACTTGACGGAATTATGGCACATTGGACTTTGTATGAAAATTCACTCATAAGGGAGCAGTTTCTAGTCAAAAAAAAACTCCAATGGCAACAGGCTAGGAGTAAAAAAAATGTAGTAGCTCTGTGGAAAGGTGGTTCCGTTTTCGAATTTGATGAGATATCAAAGTTCCTACGTTCTCAAGTTACCAACGAACAGACATTGTCAATCATGGTAAATGCCGAAGATGCATTAGCACTTGAGCCCGAGAAGGTGATTGTTTGCAACAAAGAGTATGAAGTACCCGAGATGCCACTGTCCCAAATAGCAATAAACAGTTTTAAAGGAGCTACGTTAAAAGCGTCGGAAATGAGATCGTGTCTTTTAATGCTCAGTGATGACTGTATACTCCTAGATCTGACGTTGCACTGCAGCCAAGTCAACACTGTCATAGTTATGAAGAACGGCTTGCTGCGTCTGAAAAACTGCACCATTTTGGACGATTCTACATGCTTGCAGAGTGATTTCGCACAAGGCATCGTTGCTATGGCAGGCGCCAATATTATAATAGAAGACTGTACTTTCGACAACTTTTATTCAGGCATAGTCGTGCATAAAGGAGCGCAGGTGGAGTTCAAAAACTGTACAATAAAGAGTTGCGGCGTTGGGATTCAGATGTACTGCGGATCAAGGGTTTCTCTGCAGGGCTCACGGATTTCTGGCTGCTTCGAGAGGAGCATCCAGGCTTATGTGGACAAACCTAGTGGGAACAGAGTTGAAAACCTTAATATCTCTCCAGACTGCACTATTGGAACTGGGAACTTAGATAATGAATTGCTAATAGTTCACGATGATATTAACATATTATAAACCTTATTACCTTCCAATTATTATTATTTGGTGCTTATCTTAATATTATAAGATGTCATATTGTTAAATAATACCCTTTCTTAATAATATTATTTATAATTTTGTTTAGTGTCTTTTAATAGTTTTTTTTATTATGTCTGAAAATAATATTTGTAATAACTCGTTTATTTGTTTTCCTAATCACAATTTGAAGTAAATTAGTGTTTCAGTTTTGCAGTAGTTTACTGAATAAAACGCATTTATGTTATAAATATAATACTTCTTTTTATCAATAAAATAATTAATAATATGCTTGGTGGTAGGATCCCTTCTGGGTCCGCCTGGCTAGCGACCACCCTTTATATAAAGTCTGCCGCCAAATGTTACCGCTCCGGCGGTAATGTGTTCCGGCAATATTGTATAAAGAGCCAGTTCCTTCCTAAACCTTTCATCTTCCTTTCAACCTTTCATGCTTTCATCTTCGACCTCATCGTCACTTACCATCAGGTGAGATTGAGGTCAAACGCGGGTTTAGTTACTTATAAAAAAAAAAAAAAAAAAAAAAAAAATGCTAACTCAAAATGGATCGAGGCATTACTTATGAAAAATACGGACACTCGTGCGACAGTCGCGGCGTTCAGATCCGTATTCGCGAGATTCGGATTACCGTCGCAACTCGTCACTGACAATGGGCCACCGTTCTTTTCGCAGGATTTCAAAGAATATTGTATAAAAAATTGCATTAAACACGTGACCTCAGCGCCCTATCGCCCACAAGGAAATGGAGCCGCGGAAAATGCAGTCAAAACCGTTAAAAAAGCTATAAAACGAGCTTTGCACGAGGGGGAAGATGTAACCGCGGCATTGTATAGGTTTTTATTACAATATCGCAATTGCCCACACGCCACCACGGGGGTATCTCCGGCGGAGGCGCTGCTGGGTCGGCGACTGCGCACGCGCCTCGATGCGCTGCGGCCGGACCGCTCCGCTGTGGTGCGCACGGCGCAGGAGCGGCAAGTGCGCGCCGCCGCGCCTGCAGCGCCGCCGCACAAGCACATCGAGCCTGGGGACACCGTGTGGGCTCGGGACTACTCGGTGCGTGGCGATAAGTGGGCCGAGGGAACAGTTACTAGGCAAACGGGCTCGGTATCATTTAAAGTAGACGTAGGCGGCGGCCGTGAATGGCGTAGGCACGCGGATCAAATTATTACGAATAAAACTAGATACTCATTATCACGTACGAATCTAAACAGGGATAAACTAGAAGATTCCTTAGGGGTTGAGGAGAGCGCTGAGGACACCTTAAAAGACGCCACCGACGGTGAGGTCGGTGCCGGTGACCGATCGCCGGCAAAATCGCCGGAGCCGGCACCGCCGCCGCCGGTGGGAGCGTCGGCTCGTGCGCTGCGTGCTTTTGATCGGGCAAAGCGCAATATTGTATAAGTTTTAAGTTTTTATTGTAGTTTTTAATTAAGAGTCTTAGAGGGGAGAAGATGTAACGTATGTAGGGTAGTCTGCAAGGATTTTTGTATAAGATACTGAGTTCATAGTAATAAACCAGTCAGTCGCTAACTTGCTTGTTTTACTCACGCCTTCACCGCATAAACTACGATAGGTTAGGTTTGGGTCAGGTTAGGTTAGGTTAGGTTAGGGTTTTGGTTGCTCTTCTCTGCAAATAACTTTTTTATTTTCAAGCCGATTGCGGAGTTCGACCCCTCTGAAGGAAGGTATCGACGAGATCTACACGAATAAACAATAAAAACGCTGAGTTACTGTACTAAATTTTGAAGTTTTCGACCAAAACCCCAGTTTTCTATAGAAAAATTAGCAATATACGATTTGGATGCACCAAAAACGATATAATTTTGCTAAGCAGGTAGCTGATTGAGGTGTCAGAAGGAGCGCGTCAATGCGTTTGACAAAATAAAATCAATTTAAGTAATACAAATTTTCAAAATGACTATGTAAACTACGGTAGGTTAGGTTTGGGTCAGGTTAGGTTAGGTTAGGTTAGGTTTTTGGTTGCTCTTCTCTGCAAATAACTTTTTTATTTTCAAGCCGATTGCGGAGTTCGACCCCTCTGAAGGAAGATATCGACGAGATCTACACGAATAAACAATAAAAACGCTGAGTTACTGTACAATATTTTGAAATTTTCGACCAAAACCCCAGTTTTCTATAGAAAAATTAGCAATATACGATTTGGATGCACCAAAAACGATATAATTTTGCTCAGCAGGTAGCTGATTGAGGTGTCAGAAGGAGCGCGTCAATGCGTTTGACAAAATAAAATCAATTTAAGTAATACAAATTTTCAAAATGACTATGTAAACTACGGTAGGTTAGGTTTGGGTCAGGTTAGGTTAGGTTAGGTTTTTGGTTGCTCTTCTCTGCAAATAACTTTTTTATTTTCAAGCCGATTGCGGAGTTCGACCCCTCTGAAGGAAGGTATCGACGAGATCTACACGAATAAACAATAAAAACGCTGAGTTACTGTACTAAATTTTTAAATTTTTTAGGGTCTCGTAAGAAGCCCCTCGGTTAGTTTTAATAATCTATATAAAAATATGAAACCACCTTAGTACATAAAGTTATAGTTATACACAAAGAAAGTGTTTGTCAATTTAAGTTGTATGGGTGATCTATATAAAAATCTGAAAAACGTGAAAAATAAGAAAACCTTGCTGAAACTACCAATAAAATTACTGCGGTTAGCTAGCAGAAACCGATTTGGATAATATAAAACAAAAAGAACGAGAATAATAACAAGATTTTCAGTATTAAAGTGTTTGCGCAATGTACGCAAACAGCCCTTATATCAACTTTCCCAATACCGTTTTTCTTAATAACTTTCTTGTTTTCAGGCGGATTTGGAGGTTCGACCACTCTAAAGGAATGGGACGACGAGCTGGACAATAATAATGAATAAAAACCAGGGGTAAGTATAGAAATTTAAAAACTTTTAGAACAAACTTTTGATTTTACGCTGATTTACCAGTATTACTGGGGATGATTTGTGAAAAACTGAAACTAAATGAAAAGCTAGGGGGGTGTTTAGGGTCTCGTAAGAAGCCCCTCGGTTAGTTTTAATAATCTATATAAAAATATGAAACCACCTTAGTACATAAAGTTATAGTTATACACAAAGAAAGTGTTTGTCAATTTAAGTTGTATGGGTGATCTATATAAAAATCTGAAAAACGTGAAAAATAAGAAAACCTTGCTGAAACTACCAATAAAATTACTGCGGTTAGCTAGCAGAAACCGATTTGGATAATATAAAACAAAAAGAACGAGAATAATAACAAGATTTTCAGTATTAAAGTGTTTGCGCAATGTACGCAAACAGCCCTTATATCAACTTTCCCAATACCGTTTTTCTTAATAACTTTCTTGTTTTCAGGCGGATTTGGAGGTTCGACCACTCTGAAGGAATGGGACGACGAGCTGGACAATAATAATGAATAAAAACCAGGGGTAAGTATAGAAATTTAAAAACTTTTAGAACAAACTTTTGATTTTACGCTGATTTACCAGTATTACTGGGGATGATTTGTGAAAAACTGAAACTAAATGAAAAGCTAGGGGGGTGTTTAGGGTCTCGTAAGAAGCCCCTCGGTTAGTTTTAATAATCTATATAAAAATATGAAACCACCTTAGTACATAAAGTTATAGTTATACACAAAGAAAGTGTTTGTCAATTTAAGTTGTATGGATGATCTATATAAAAATCTGAAAAACGTGAAAAATAAGAAAACCTTGCTGAAACTACCAATAAAATTACTGCGGTTAGCTAGCAGAAACCGATTTGGATAATATAAAACAAAAAGAACGAGAATAATAACAAGATTTTCAGTATTAAAGTGTTTGCGGAATGTACGCAAACAGCCCTTATATCAACTTTCCCAATACCGTTTTTCTTAATAACTTTCTTGTTTTCAGGCGGATTTGGAGGTTCGACCACTCTGAAGGAATGGGACGACGAGCTGGACAATAATAATGAATAAAAACCAGGGGTAAGTATAGAAATTTAAAAACTTTTAGAACAAACTTTTGATTTTACGCTGATTTACCAGTATTACTGGGGATGATTTGTGAAAAACTGAAACTAAATGAAAAGCTAGGGGGGTGTTTAGGGTCTCGTAAGAAGCCCCTCGGTTAGTTTTAATAATCTATATAAAAATATGAAACCACCTTAGTACATAAAGTTATAGTTATACACAAAGAAAGTGTTTGTCAATTTAAGTTGTATGGGTGATCTATATAAAAATCTGAAAAACGTGAAAAATAAGAAAACCTTGCTGAAACTACCAATAAAATTACTGCGGTTAGCTAGCAGAAACCGATTTGGATAATATAAAACAAAAAGAACGAGAATAATAACAAGATTTTCAGTATTAAAGTGTTTGCGCAATGTACGCAAACAGCCCTTATATCAACTTTCCCAATACCGTTTTTCTTAATAACTTTCTTGTTTTCAGGCGGATTTGGAGGTTCGACCACTCTGAAGGAATGGGACGACGAGCTGGACAATAATAATGAATAAAAACCAGGGGTAAGTATAGAAATTTAAAAACTTTTAGAACAAACTTTTGATTTTACGCTGATTTACCAGTATTACTGGGGATGATTTGTGAAAAACTGAAACTAAATGAAAAGCTAGGGGGGTGTTTAGGGTCTCGTAAGAAGCCCCTCGGTTAGTTTTAATAATCTATATAAAAATATGAAACCACCTTAGTACATAAAGTTATAGTTATACACAAAGAAAGTGTTTGTCAATTTAAGTTGTATGGGTGATCTATATAAAAATCTGAAAAACGTGAAAAATAAGAAAACCTTGCTGAAACTACCAATAAAATTACTGCGGTTAGCTAGCAGAAACCGATTTGGATAATATAAAACAAAAAGAACGAGAATAATAACAAGATTTTCAGTATTAAAGTGTTTGCGCAATGTACGCAAACAGCCCTTATATCAACTTTCCCAATACCGTTTTTCTTAATAACTTTCTTGTTTTCAGGCGGATTTGGAGGTTCGACCACTCTGAAGGAATGGGACGACGAGCTGGACAATAATAATGAATAAAAACCAGGGGTAAGTATAGAAATTTAAAAACTTTTAGAACAAACTTTTGATTTTACGCTGATTTACCAGTATTACTGGGGATGATTTGTGAAAAACTGAAACTAAATGAAAAGCTAGGGGGGTGTTTAGGGTCTCGTAAGAAGCCCCTCGGTTAGTTTTAATAATCTATATAAAAATATGAAACCACCTTAGTACATAAAGTTATAGTTATACACAAAGAAAGTGTTTGTCAATTTAAGTTGTATGGGTGATCTATATAAAAATCTGAAAAACGTGAAAAATAAGAAAACCTTGCTGAAACTACCAATAAAATTACTGCGGTTAGCTAGCAGAAACCGATTTGGATAATATAAAACAAAAAGAACGAGAATAATAACAAGATTTTCAGTATTAAAGTGTTTGCGCAATGTACGCAAACAGCCCTTATATCAACTTTCCCAATACCGTTTTTCTTAATAACTTTCTTGTTTTCAGGCGGATTTGGAGGTTCGACCACTCTGAAGGAATGGGACGACGAGCTGGACAATAATAATGAATAAAAACCAGGGGTAAGTATAGAAATTTAAAAACTTTTAGAACAAACTTTTGATTTTACGCTGATTTACCAGTATTACTGGGGATGATTTGTGAAAAACTGAAACTAAATGAAAAGCTAGGGGGGTGTTTAGGGTCTCGTAAGAAGCCCCTCGGTTAGTTTTAATAATCTATATAAAAATATGAAACCACCTTAGTACATAAAGTTATAGTTATACACAAAGAAAGTGTTTGTCAATTTAAGTTGTATGGGTGATCTATATAAAAATCTGAAAAACGTGAAAAATAAGAAAACCTTGCTGAAACTACCAATAAAATTACTGCGGTTAGCTAGCAGAAACCGATTTGGATAATATAAAACAAAAAGAACGAGAATAATAACAAGATTTTCAGTGGGTTAGGTTAGGTTAGGTTAGGTTAGGTTTTTGGTTGCTCTTCTCTGCAAATAACTTTTTTATTTTCAGGCCGATTGCGGAGTTCGACCCCTCTGAAGGAAGGTATCGACGAGATCTACACGAATAAACAATAAAAACGCTGAGTTACTGTACTAAATTTTGAAATTTTCGACCAAAACCCCAGTTTTCTATAGATAAATTAGCAATATACGATTTGGATGCACCAAAAACGATATAATTTTGCTAAGCAGGTAGCTGATTGAGGTGTCAGAAGAAGCGCCTCAATGCGTTTGACAAAATAAAATCAATTTAAGTAATACAAATTTTCAAAATGACTATGTAAACTACGATAGGTTAGGTTTGGGTCAGGTTAGGTTAGGTTAGGTTAGGTTTTTGGTTGCTCTTCTCTGCAAATAACTTTTTTATTTTCAAGCCGATTGCGGAGTTCGACCCCTCTGAAGGAAGGTATCGACGAGATCTACACGAATAAACAATAAAAACGCTGAGTTACTGTACTAAATTTTGAAATTTTCGACCAAAACCCCAGTTTTCTATAGAAAAATTAGCAATATACGATTTGGATGCACCAAAAACTATATAATTTTGCTAAGCAGGTAGCTGATTGAGGTGTCAGAAGGAGCGCCTCAATGCGTTTGACAAAATAAAATCAATTTAAGTAATACAAATTTTCAAAATTACTATGTAAACTACGATAGGTTAGGTTTGGGTCAGGTTAGGTTAGGTTAGGTTAGGTTAGGTTTTTGGTTGCTTTTCTCTGCAAATAACTTTTTTATTTTCAGGCCGATTTCGGAGTTCGACCCCTCTGAAGGAATGTATCGACGAGATCTACACGAACAAACAATAAAAACGCTGAGTTACTGTACAAAATTTTGAAATTTTCGACCAAAACCCCAGTTTTCTATAGAAAAATTTGCAATATACGATTTGGATGCACCAAAAACGATATAATTTTGCTAAGCAGGTAGCTGATTGAGGTGTCAGAAGGAGAGCCTCAATGCGTTTGACAAAATAAAACCAATTTAAGTAATACAAATTTTCAAAATGACTATGTAAACTACGGTAGG
>CALYBW010000164.1:20000-46166 GCA_944452665.1 Stenoptilia bipunctidactyla
TTTTGCTAAGCAGGTAGCTGATTGAGGTGTCAGAAGAAGCGCCTCAATGCGTTTGACAAAATAAAATCAATTTAAGTAATACAAATTTTCAAAATGACTATGTAAACTACGATAGGTTAGGTTTGGGTCAGGTTAGGTTAGGTTAGGTTAGGTTTTTGGTTGCTCTTCTCTGCAAATAACTTTTTTATTTTCAAGCCGATTGCGGAGTTCGACCCCTCTGAAGGAAGGTATCGACGAGATCTACACGAGTAAACAATAAAAACGCTGAGTTACTGTACTAAATTTTGAAATTTTTCGACCAAAACCCCAGTTTTCTATAGAAAAATTAGCATTATACGATTTGGATGCACCAAAAACGATATAATTTTGCTAAGCAGGTAGCTGATTGAGGTGTCAGAAGGAGCGCCTCAATGCGTTTGACAAAATAAAATCAATTTAAGTAATACAAATTTTCAAAATTACTATGTAAACTACGATAGGTTAGGTTTGGGTCAGGTTAGGTTAGGTTAGGTTAGGTTAGGTTAGGTTTTTGGTTGCTTTTCTCTGCAAATAACTTTTTTATTTTCAGGCCGATTTCGGAGTTCGACCCTCTGAAGGAATGTATCGACGAGATCTACACGAACAAACAATAAAAACGCTGAGTTACTGTACAAAATTTTGAAATTTTCGACCAAAACCCCAGTTTTCTATAGAAAAATTTGCAATATACGATTTGGATGCACCAAAAACGATATAATTTTGCTAAGCAGGTAGCTGATTGAGGTGTCAGAAGGAGAGCCTCAATGCGTTTGACAAATAAAACCGAAAAAATCCAATTCATTTCTAAAATTTTTCTTACACCCAAACCTAACGGTGGCAAACGTTTCATTTTAAATTTAAAACAATTAAATAAATTTATACAGACAGAGCATTTTAAAATGGAAGATTACCGTACGGCTTGTAAATTAATACCTAGTAACGGTTTTCTAGCAACAATAGACATTAAAGACGCATTTTTTTTAGTACCCATAAGAAAACACGACCGTAAATACCTGAGATTCGAATTTAAACCTTACAACTCAACGAATAAGATAACTTATCAGTTCAATGGAATGCCGTTCGGCTTCATCAACTTTCCTAATACCGTTTTTCTTAATAACTTTTTTGTTTTCAGGCGGATTTGGAGGTTCGACCACTCTGAAGGAATGGGACGACGAGCTGCACAATAATAATGAATAAAAACCAGGGGTAAGTATAGAAATTTAAAAACTTTTAGAACAAAATTTTGATTTTACGTTGATTTACCAAGATTACTAGGGATGATTGGTGAAAAACTGAAACTAAATGAAAAGCTAGGGGGGTGTTTAGGGTCTCGTAAGAAGCCCCTCGGTTAGTTTTAATAATCTATATAAGAATATGAAACCACCTTAGTACATAAAGTTATGGTTATACACAAAGAAAGTGTTTGTCAATTTAAGTTATATGGGTGATCTATGTAAAAACCTGAAAAACGTGAAAAATAAGAAAACCTTGCTGAAACCAACAATAAAATTACTCCGGTTAGCTAGCAGAAACCGATTTGGATAATATAAAACAAAAAGAACGAGAATAATAACAAGATTTTCAGTATCAAAGTGTTTTGGTTAGTTTAGGTTAGGTTAGGTTAGGTTAGGTTAGGTTAGGTTTTTGGTTGCTCTTCTCTGCAAATAACTTTTTTATTTTCAAGCCGATTGCGGAGTTCGACCCCTCCAAAGGAAGGTATCGACAAGATCTACACGAATAAACAATAAAAACGCTGAGTTACTGTACTAAATTTTGAAATTTTCGACCAAAACCCCAGTTTTCTATAGAAAAATTAGCAATATACGATTTGGATGCACCAAAAAAGATATAATTTTGCTAAGCAGGTAGCTGATTGAGGTGTCAGAAGGAGCGCCTCAATGCGTTTGACAAAATAAAATCAATTTAAGTAATACAAATTTTCAAAATGACTATGTAAACTACGGTAGGTTAGGTTTGGGTCAGGTTAGGTTAGGTTAGGTTAGGTTTTTGGTTGCTCTTCTCTGCAAATAACTTTTTTATTTTCAAGCCGATTGCGGAGTTCGACCCCTCTGAAGGAAGGTATCGACGAGATCTACACGAGTAAACAATAAAAACGCTGAGTTACTGTACTAAATTTTGAAATTTTCGACCAAAACCCCAGTTTTCTATAGAAAAATTAGCAATATACGATTTGGATGCACCAAAAACGATATAATTTTGCTAAGCAGGTAGCTGATTGAGGTGTCAGAAGGAGCGCCTCAATGCGTTTGACAAAATAAAATCAATTTAAGTAATACAAATTTTCAAAATGACTATGTAAACTACGATAGGTTAGGTTTGGGTCAGGTTAGGTTAGGTTAGGTTAGGTTAGGTTTTTGGTTGCTTTTCTCTGCAAATAACTTTTTTATTTTCAGGCCGATTTCGGAGTTCGACCCCTCTGAAGGAATGTATCGACGAGATCTACACGAACAAACAATAAAAACGCTGAGTTACTGTACAAAATTTTGAAATTTTCGACCAAAACCCCAGTTTTCTATAGAAAAATTTGCAATATACGATTTGGATGCACCAAAAACGATATAATTTTGCTAAGCAGGTAGCTGATTGAGGTGTCAGAAGGAGAGCCTCAATGCGTTTGACAAAATAAAACCAATTTAAGTAATACAAATTTTCAAAATGACTATGTAAACTACGGTAGGTTAGGTTTGGGTCAGGTTAGGTTAGGTTAGGTTAGGTTTTTGGTTGCTCTTCTCTGCAAATAACTTTTTTATTTTCAAGCCGATTGCGGAGTTCGACCCCTCTGAAGGAAGGTATCGACGAGATCTTCACGAATAAACAATAAAAACGCTGAGTTACTGTACTAAATTTTGAAATTTTCGACCAAAACCCCAGTTTTCTATAGAAAAATTAGCAATATACGAATTGGATGCACCAAAAACGATATAATTTTGCTAAGCAGGTAGCTGATTGAGGTTTCAAAAGGAGAGCCTCAATGCGTTTGACAAAATAAAACCAATTTAAGTAATACAAATTTTCAAAATGACTATGTAAACTACGGTAGGTTAGGTTTGGGTCAGGTTAGGTTAGGTTAGGTTAGGTTTTTGGTTGCTCTTCTCTGCAAATAACTTTTTTATTTTCAGGCCGATTGCGGAGTTCGACCCCTCTGAAGGAAGGTATCGACGAGATCTACACGAATAAACAATAAAAACGCTGAGTTACTGTACTAAATTTTGAAATTTTCGACCAAAACCCCAGTTTTCTATAGATAAATTAGCAATATACGATTTGGATGCACCAAAAACGATATAATTTTGCTAAGCAGGTAGCTGATTGAGGTGTCAGAAGAAGCGCCTCAATGCGTTTGACAAAATAAAATCAATTTAAGTAATACAAATTTTCAAAATGACTATGTAAACTACGATAGGTTAGGTTTGGGTCAGGTTAGGTTAGGTTAGGTTAGGTTTTTGGTTGCTCTTCTCTGCAAATAACTTTTTTATTTTCAAGCCGATTGCGGAGTTCGACCCCTCTGAAGGAAGGTATCGACGAGATCTACACGAGTAAACAATAAAAACGCTGAGTCACTGTACTAAATTTTGAAATTTTCGACCAAAACCCCAGTTTTCTATAGAAAAATTAGCAATATACGATTTGGATGCACCAAAAACGATATAATTTTGCTAAGCAGGTAGCTGATTGAGGTGTCAGAAGGAGCGCCTCAATGCGTTTGACAAAATAAAATCAATTTAAGTAATACAAATTTTCAAAATGACTATGTAAACTACGATAGGTTAGGTTTGGGTCAGGTTAGGTTAGGTTAGGTTAGGTTAGGTTTTTGGTTGCTTTTCTCTGCAAATAACTTTTTTATTTTCAGGCCGATTTCGGAGTTCGACCCCTCTGAAGGAATGTATCGACGAGATCTACACGAACAAACAATAAAAACGCTGAGTTACTGTACAAAATTTTGAAATTTTCGACCAAAACCCCAGTTTTCTATAGAAAAATTTGCAATATACGATTTGGATGCACCAAAAACGATATAATTTTGCTAAGCAGGTAGCTGATTGAGGTGTCAGAAGGAGAGCCTCAATGCGTTTGACAAAATAAAACCAATTTAAGTAATACAAATTTTCAAAATGACTATGTAAACTACGGTAGGTTAGGTTTGGGTCAGGTTAGGTTAGGTTAGGTTAGGTTTTTGGTTGCTCTTCTCTGCAAATAACTTTTTTATTTTCAAGCCGATTGCGGAGTTCGACCCCTCTGAAGGAAGGTATCGACGAGATCTACACGAATAAACAATAAAAACGCTGAGTTACTGTACTAAATTTTGAAATTTTCGACCAAAACCCCAGTTTTCTATAGATAAATTAGCAATATACGATTTGGATGCACCAAAAACGATATAATTTTGCTAAGCAGGTAGCTGATTGAGGTGTCAGAAGAAGCGCCTCAATGCGTTTGACAAAATAAAATCAATTTAAGTAATACAAATTTTCAAAATGACTATGTAAACTACGATAGGTTAGGTTTGGGTCAGGTTAGGTTAGGTTAGGTTAGGTTTTTGGTTGCTCTTTTCTGCAAATAACTTTTTTATTTTCAGGCCGATTTCGGAGTTCGACCCCTCTGAAGGAATGTATCGACGAGATCTACACGAACAAACAATAAAAACGCTGAGTTACTGTACAAAATTTTGAAATTTTCGACCAAAACCCCAGTTTTCTATAGAAAAATTTGCAATATACGATTTGGATGCACCAAAAACGATAAAATTTTGCTAAGCAGGTAGCTGATTGAGGTGTCAGAAGGAGAGCCTCAATGCGTTTGACAAAATAAAACCGAAAAAATCCAATTCATTTCTAAAATTTTTCTTACACCCAAACCTAACGGTGGCAAACGTTTCATTTTAAATTTAAAACAATTAAATAAATTTATACAGACAGAGCATTTTAAAATGGAAGATTACCGTACGGCTTGTAAATTAATACCTAGTAACGGTTTTCTAGCAACAATAGACATTAAAGACGCATTTTTTTTAGTACCCATAAGAAAACACGACCGTAAATACCTGAGATTCGAATTTAAACCTTACAACTCAACGAATAAGATAACTTATCAGTTCAATGGAATGCCGTTCGGCTTCATCAACTTTCCTAATACCGTTTTTCTTAATAACTTTTTTGTTTTCAGGCGGATTTGGAGGTTCGACCACTCTGAAGGAATGGGACGACGAGCTGCACAATAATAATGAATAAAAACCAGGGATAAGTATAGAAATTTAAAAACTTTTAGAACAAAATTTTGATTTTACGTTGATTTACCAAGATTACTAGGGATGATTGGTGAAAAACTGAAACTAAATGAAAAGCTAGGGGGGTGTTTAGGGTCTCGTAAGAAGCCCCTCGGTTAGTTTTAATAATCTATATAAGAATATGAAACCACCTTAGTACATAAAGTTATGGTTATACACAAAGAAAGTGTTTGTCAATTTAAGTTATATGGGTGATCTATGTAAAAACCTGAAAAACGTGAAAAATAAGAAAACCTTGCTGAAACCAACAATAAAATTACTCCGGTTAGCTAGCAGAAACCGATTTGGATAATATAAAACAAAAAGAACGAGAATAATAACAAGATTTTCAGTATCAAAGTGTTTTGGTTAGTTTAGGTTAGGTTAGGTTAGGTTAGGTTAGGTTTTTGGTTGCTCTTTTCTGCAAATAACTTTTTTATTTTCAGGCCGATTTCGGAGTTCGACCCCTCTGAAGGAATGTATCGACGAGATCTACACGAACAAACAATAAAAACGCTGAGTTACTGTACAAAATTTTGAAATTTTCGACCAAAACCCCAGTTTTCTATAGAAAAATTAGCAATATACGATTTTGATGCACCAAAAAAGATATAATTTTGCTAAGCAGGTAGCTGATTGAGGTGTCAGAAGGAGCGCCTCAATGCGTTTGACAAAATAAAATCAATTTAAGTAATACAAATTTTCAAAATGACTATGTAAACTACGATAGGTTAGGTTTGGGTCAGGTTAGGTTAGGTTAGGTTAGGTTAGGTTTTTGGTTGCTCTTCTCTGCAAATAACTTTTTTATTTTCAAGCCGATTGCGGAGTTCGACCCCTCTGAAGGAAGGTATCGACGAGATCTACAAGAATAAACAATAAAAACGCTGAGTTACTGTACTAAATTTTGAAATTTTCGACCAAAACCCCAGTTTTCTATAGAAAAATTAGCAATATACGATTTGGATGCACCAAAAACGATATAATTTTGCTAAGCAGGTAGCTGATTGAGGTGTCAGAAGGAGCGCCTCAATGCATTTGACAAAATAAAATGAATTTAAGTAATACAAATTTTCAAAATGACTATGTAAACTACGATAGGTTAGGTTTGGGTCATGTTAGGTTAGGTTAGGTTTTTGGTTGCTCTTCTCTGCAAATAACTTTTTTATTTTCAAGCCGATTGCGGAGTTCGACCCCTCTGAAGGAAGGTATCGACGAGATCTACACGAATAAACAATAAAAACGCTGAGTTACTGTACTAAATTTTGAAATTTTCGACCAAAACCCCAGTTTTCTATAGAAAAATTAGCAATATACGAATTGGATGCACCAAAAACGATATAATTTTGCTAAGCAGGTAGCTGATTGAGGTTTCAAAAGGAGAGCCTCAATGCGTTTGACAAAATAAAACCAATTTAAGTAATACAAATTTTCAAAATGACTATGTAAACTACGGTAGGTTAGGTTTGGGTCAGGTTAGGTTAGGTTAGGTTAGGTTTTTGGTTGCTCTTCTCTGCAAATAACTTTTTTATTTTCAAGCCGATTGCGGAGTTCGACCCCTCTGAAGGAAGGTATCGACGAGATCTACACGAATAAACAATAAAAACGCTGAGTTACTGTACTAAATTTTGAAATTTTCGACCAAAACCCCAGTTTTCTATAGAAAAATTAGCAATATACGATTTGGATGCACCAAAAACTATATAATTTTGCTAAGCAGGTAGCTGATTGAGGTGTCAGAAGGAGCGCCTCAATGCGTTTGACAAAATAAAATCAATTTAAGTAATACAAATTTTCAAAATTACTATGTAAACTACGATAGGTTAGGTTTGGGTCAGGTTAGGTTAGGTTAGGTTAGGTTAGGTTTTTGGTTTTTTTTTTTTTGGTTCCCCCCCAAGTGGAGTGTGCCTTGTCGTGGCGGGGGGGCTCAGTAGCCCGTCGCAATCCAGCGACTGGGTGAAGCCAAATCACTCCTACGATGGTGGCGCGCTGCGTCTGTCCCGTATCGGGCGGTAGTGTGCCCCTCCGGTACCTTGCGTCTGACCCGTAGCGGGCGGCAGTGGTATCGGGGTGAGGGGGTGGTAGGCGTGGCGAGCACTAACACTGCCGTCGCGTAGTCATTAAATTGTCACTGCCACCAAAACCGTAACCCGTCGAAGTGTCGTGGATCATGTCTCGCGGCTTTGATGGAACGGGGGTCTTGGCTTAACCGCCCGGACCGTGAGGAGACATCCTCTATAAAAAACCCCGAAAGACCGATCGCTGGGAAACGCGGCGATCGGTTGCCTCTTCGGAGGTGGCAGAGTGGGTTAATTCTGCCAATTAGCGACCAACCCTGGGTACCTCCCGACCCCCAGGCGTAAGTAGGGTTGACCTTGGCACCGCGTCACTGCCTCGACTAAGTCAATATCACAAACGCGGTACTCGTGGGAAATGAATGGATAGTCAATTTTCACTGGACGTTGTGCCCGAGAAGGGCGGAGTAGACGTTGTGCCTGAGACGGGCGGAGTTGACGGCGTGCCTGAGAAGGGCGGAGTGGGTTTAGTGCCCGAGAAGGGTGGAGCTAAATTTGTAGTGGGACGTTGTGATGACGTCGAAGGAGAGGGCAGAGAATTTTCTGTGCCCAGTAAGGGCAGAATTGGACGACGCCGCAATGTCGTAGACGGGAGTACCGAGGGCAGTTCGGGCGTAAGAAAACGTTCGCAGAGGAGATCCTCCTCAATACTGAGTGGGTATTCGGAGATCACCGAGAGTAGTGGCTCTGAATTTCGGAATCCCTGCGGAACCCACAGGAGAGGTTCCTCCTTGGTCCGCTATATTACGGAGTCCGAAACGGAAACGGAGGCAGGAGAGGTAGTCCCTGCCAAAAAAGGGAAGAAAGGGTCCCCCAAAAAGGGGAAACCCAACAAGGAGGGAGAAAACGTTGAGGGTCTAAGACTGACCTTCCGCAAGGAGAGTCCGCCCTTGCCAGATATGGAAGAGCTGGATATTGAGGGGCTTTCCGCAGACCAAATACGGGAGAAAGCAGGTGAAAGGGTAGCGAGAATCCTTTCACTGGCAACAACCTCGAACCGCCTCAAGGGGACACATGTAAAGGGGTTCAAAGATTGCGCCAGGGATCTCAACGATATGGTGGAGAGCCTGTCCAGGAGGAATGAAGCGGATGAAGTTCGCAATCTCCGGAGGGACAATGTCCGCCTCAGGAGATATATAGACGACCTGAAGACGGAGGTCGCTGCCCTGAGGCGCGAGTTCTCGGAGCGGCCAAGAGTCTCTTCTCCTCAACCCACCGAACCGGTTGGCGTTAGTCGTGAGGAACTAAAGTCTGCCCTACTTGATCTGCGGGGTGGAATGATGGCTTCAATGGGAGAGATGATGGATGCCAAACTCTCCAGCATCCGGAATCTCCTCCCTCAGGAAGAGCCTTTGCGACCTCCTTTGGCGCATGATTCACTCAAGGAATCGGCCGCGACCCATCTTCAACCGGTGCCCTCGCCTCAATCAACCAGTGCGTCCTTGCCGGCTGAGGTACCCGCGCAGCCATGGAAAACAGTAGTCGGCAAGAAGAAGAGAATCAGGAATAAGAAGAAGGCTTCTTCTTCCGCCCCCGTCGTGGTTCCAGCAGTGGCTCAGCCCTCCCCGTCGTACACGCAGGTGGTAAAATCCGCCGCAAAACCGGCGAGCCAGTCTGAACGATTGTTGGCGGCCGTGGCACCGGTGCGATCTGCCCCACAGGCAACTAAGCCGAAGCTTGCCCCTCCAAGATCCTCTGCAGTGGTGATCACACTGCTTCCAGAGGCCATCCAAAGAGGGGTGACCTACAAAGACGCGATCCTGACTGCGCGTCAGGGCATCCGGCTGGCCGACCTTGGGATTGCCACGGTCAAGATCCGGGAGTCGGCAACGGGAGCCCGCATGTTGGAGGTCCCGGGCACCCAAAGTGGGGACAAAGCGGACCAGCTCGCGGCTAAACTGCGAACAGTACTCTGCGACGTCGCACGGGTTGATCGGCCAGAAAAGCTGGCTGAGCTAAGGATTGGGAGCTTGGACGACTCCGTCACCGCTGAGGAAGTGGTGGCGGCACTTGCTTTGAAAGGAGAATGTGCACCCGAACAAATTAAGGCGGGCGCACTTCTGACGGCGGCCCGTGGAATGGCAGCGATTTTTGTCCGTTGCCCTATTGCAGCGGCAAAAAAGATAGTAGGAGGGGGTCGACTCCTTATCGGCTGGAGCTCTGCTTCCGTTACAGCACTTGAGGCGCGCCCCATGCGCTGCTTTAGGTGCATGGGGATCGGGCATGTCCGCGCCGCGTGCCCGTCAGCGGTCGACCGATCGGACTTGTGTCACCGGTGTGGACAGCCGGGACACAAGGCCGCCGCCTGCACTGCCGCCACACGCTGTGCGGTATGTGCTGATGTGGGGTGCCCGTCGGCACACGTGATGGGGAGGAGAAGTTGCAACCCTCCCCCTGTCAAAAGGAGAGGGGTCCGAGGGGCCGTGGTTCCTCAGGCGGTGGTGCCCCAACAGGTGACTGAGGAGGTTGAAATGGCCTTGTAATGGATAGGCCCTTCAATTTCCTCCAGGGGAACCTCAACCACTGCGCCGCTGCTCAGGACCTATTCCTGCAGGCAATGGCGCAGTGGGAAATTGAAGTTGCGGTCGTGGCAGAACCTTACTTTGTGGTTCCACGATCGCATTGGGTCTGCTCCTCAGACGGTACGGTGGCCATCGTCGTGCGGTTGGGAGGGTGTCACCCACTAATTGTCAGGGAGAGGGGTCCAGGGTACGTGGCGGCCAGATGGGGGGAGTACACCATAATTGGTGTCTATTTCTCCCCTAATCGGCCGCTACGTGAGTACGAAGAGTACTTGGACTCCCTCCATGCGGTGGTCGGGCGCATTAGACCCGACCACCTGCTTCTGATGGGCGACCTTAATTCGAGGTCGCCCCAGTGGGGTGACACCATCACCAACTGCTTCGGCGTGGCCCTGGGGGAATGGGCTGTGGAGGCTGGACTGTCCCTCTTGAATACAGGGACAGTGCCGACTTGTGTGCGACCGCAGGGATCGTCCAGGGTGGACGTTACGTTCTGCTCTCCTGCGATCGCACACAGGATGTGCAATTGGCGGGTGCTGGTGGACCCCGTGACCCTAGCGGACCATCGGTACATCCGGTTCGAGGTCGTCGTCCAACAGCACCTAGCTGAGTCTCCACAGCATCCCCCTGCCTTCCCGCGCTGGGCGATCGCCCGGCTCGACCGCGAAAAAGCGGCTGAGGCGGCCGTCGTCCAGGCGTGGTGTGCGCCGCGCACTGCCCCGGCCTCGGTGGACGAGGGCGCAGGCCGCTTCCGCGCCGCTTTGACTGCGGTGTGTGATGCGGCAATGCCCAGGGCGAGGGTCCACTGCGGTCGCAAGGCCGTGTACTGGTGGTCTCCGGAGATTGCTGAACTCCGGGACGCCCACGGTCGGGCTTGGCGGGAGTGTTCGCACTACCGCCGGCGGCGCCACCGCGACGAAGCGGAGGAGGCGCGGCTGGTGGCCGCTTGCAAGGCCACCAAGAAGGCATTGCAAGCGGCGATCTGCGCCGCTAAGGAGCGGGCCAGGGAGGAACTCCTGGAGGGTCTCAACAGGGACCCGTGGGGGCGTCCCTATAAGATGGCTCGGAACAAACTCCGGGCCATGGGACGGCCCCTCACTGAGACTCTCCAGCCTGAGTTTCTGAGGGTGGTCGTGGGAGAGCTGTTTCCTAACAGCCCCGACCACTCCTTGCCTCCCCCAGCGGGAGTGGCATGGGAGATTGAGGTTCCCCCCATCTCGGACGCCGAGATGGAGAATGCCATCTCCCGCTTGGGGAGGAAGAGGACGGCCCCCGGACCGGATGGAGTGCCCGGACGGATCCTAGAGGTAGCGGTGGAAACCCTGGGATCCGAGCTTCGGAAAGTGTTCGACCTCTCTCTGAGAACCGGACGGTTTCCGAAGCTCTGGAAGGACGGGAGGCTCTGTCTCCTCGGGAAAGAGGGCCGGTCGCCGGACAGTCCGTCGGCGTTCCGGCCTTTGGTCCTGCTGGATGAGACGGCCAAGATGCTGGAATTTATTCTGGCATCCCGGCTTGTCCAGCACCTCGAGGGGGTAGGGCCTGACCTGTCCGAGGCACAGTTCGGGTTCCGACGGGGGCGGTCGACGTTGGACGCCGTCTCTGCCCTGAAGGCCCTCACCGTGGAAGGTGCCGCGAGGGGGGAGAGGTCGTTGGCAGTGTCTTTGGACATTGCCAACGCCTTCAACAGCCTGCCGTTCGGTGCAATACTCGAGGCTCTCCGATTTCACGGGGTGCCTCTGTACCTGCGGCGGCTGTTGGAGGACTACCTCCGGGACAGGGACGTCATCTACGTCGACGGGAGGGGGTCACTGACGCGGCGAACCATGAGGTGTGGGGTTCCGCAAGGGTCGGTGCTCGGTCCGCTCTTGTGGAACTTGGGCTACGACGGGGTGTTGAGGGGCGTTCTGCCGCCCCACGTCAGCGTATTCTGCTATGCTGACGATACCCTCATAGTGGCCCAGGGGAGGACGTTCGCCGAGTCAGTGACTCGGATGGAGGAGGGTGCGGCCCTAGTGGTGGGCCGCATAAGGAGGTTGGGCCTCAGGGTCGCCCTGGAGAAGACCGAGGCCCTTTTGTTTCACGGGCCTCGGCAGGGTCCCCCTCCAGGTGCGACGCTGATGGTAGATGGGACCCGGATACCCCTGAAGAGGGAAATGCGGTATCTGGGCCTCATCTTAGATGGGCGCTGGGCCTTCGGTCAGCATTTTAAGGTGCTGGCCGAACGGCTCATCAAGGCGGTGGCTGCACTGGGGCGGCTGCTGCCGAACGTGGGGGGGCCTGGTTCCCCATGCCGTAGGCTCTACCTCGGTATTGTGGGAAGCATGGCCCTCTACGGAGCGCCCATCTGGGAGGATGCCCTCAACCGCCAAAATAGGGCCCTGCTGCGGAAGCCGCAGAGGGTCATGGCGGTGAGGGCATCGCGAGGGTACCGCTCGATTTCCCATGGGGCTGCTTGCGTCCTGGCAAGCGCCCCCCCGTGGGAACTCGAGGCGGTAGTGCTCGGTGCCGTTTACCGGTACCGAGCCGAGAGGAGGGATGCGGGCGAGCGCCCCTGTCCCGAGGAGGTGGCACGCGTCCGCAGGAGTGCCAGGAGGGCACTCCTTAGGGGATGGGAAGAGTCCCTCGTCGCGCCCGCTTACGGGGCCTGGACGATCGATGCGATTCGTCCGGTCCTCGTTGAGTGGGTGCAGCGAAGGTGGGGGACTCTGACCTTCCGCCTTGTGCAGGTATTGACCGGACATGGTTGTTTCGGTCACTACCTGCACAGGGTCGCCCGGAGGGAGGTGACGACAGAGTGTCACCATTGTGGGGCGGCCGACGACACGGCGGAGCACACCTTAAGAGTGTGTCCGGCGTGGGGTCGGCTGCGGCACGAGTTGACGTCTGTCGTCGGAGAGGACCTCTCGCTCGCTAGCGTGGTTAAAGCCATGCTAGGGAGTCGAGAGGCTTGGGCGGCCATGACCTCCTTCTGCGAAGACGTAATGTCGCAGAAGGAGGCGGCGGAGCGGTGCCGGGAGGATGACGCCTCTTCGGCACCGATCCGACGTAGGCGGAGGGGGGGACGGAGAAGGAGATACGCTCACCTTCTCCCTCCCGATAGCCAGCCGTAGCGGGTGAGGGGACCTGCTGCGGCTATTAGGGCTATGTGTGGGGAAATGGTCTCGTGTGCTGGACCATTTCCCACGTGGGGGGCGCTCGGCCAAGGCTGAGCGCAATCTGCCGGGGCTCGCGGGTAATGCTAATGGCGGTACCGTGAGCTCCGTCTATGGCAGATGAGGTACACCTTGAGGTTTTTAGTGGGTAGATCTGGCCTTCTGCCGGATCATCCCCACATACCCCGTCGCTCCCCCTCGGGTGGTCGGGGACGTGATAGCACGTTTTCCTCAAGTAAAAAAAAAAAAAAAAAAAAAAAAAAAAAAAAAAAAAAAAAAAGGTTAGGTTTTTGGTTGCTTTTCTCTGCAAATAACTTTTTTATTTTCAGGCCGATTTCGGAGTTCGACCCCTCTGAAGGAATGTATCGACGAGATCTACACGAACAAACAATAAAAACGCTGAGTTACTGTACAAAATTTTGAAATTTTCGACCAAAACCCCAGTTTTCTATAGAAAAATTTGCAATATACGATTTGGATGCACCAAAAACGATATAATTTTGCTAAGCAGGTAGCTGATTGAGGTGTCAGAAGGAGAGCCTCAATGCGTTTGACAAAATAAAACCAATTTAAGTAATACAAATTTTCAAAATGACTATGTAAACTACGGTAGGTTAGGTTTGGGTCAGGTTAGGTTAGGTTAGGTTTTTGGTTGCTCTTCTCTGCAAATAACTTTTTTATTTTCAAGCCGATTGCGGAGTTCGACCCCTCTGAAGGAAGGTATCGACGAGATCTACACGAGTAAACAATAAAAACGCTGAGTTACTGTACTAAATTTTGAAATTTTCGACCAAAACCCCAGTTTTCTATAGAAAAATTAGCAATATACGATTTGGATGCACCAAAAACGATATAATTTTGCTAAGCAGGTAGCTGATTGAGGTGTCAGAAGGAGCGCCTCAATGCGTTTGACAAAATAAAATCAATTTAAGTAATACAAATTTTCAAAATGACTATGTAAACTACGATAGGTTAGGTTTGGGTCAGGTTAGGTTAGGTTAGGTTAAAAAAAAGGTTAGGTTTTTGGTTGCTTTTCTCTGCAAATAACTTTTTTATTTTCAGGTCGATTTCGGAGTTCGACCCCTCTGAAGGAATGTATCGACGAGATCTACACGAACAAACAATAAAAACGCTGAGTTACTGTACAAAATTTTGAAATTTTCGACCAAAACCCCAGTTTTCTATAGAAAAATTTGCAATATACGATTTGGATGCACCAAAAACGATATAATTTTGCTAAGCAGGTAGCTGATTGAGGTGTCAGAAGGAGAGCCTCAATGCGTTTGACAAAATAAAACCAATTTAAGTAATACAAATTTTCAAAATGACTATGTAAACTACGGTAGGTTAGGTTTGGGTCAGGTTAGGTTAGGTTAGGTTAGGTTTTTGGTTGCTCTTCTCTGCAAATAACTTTTTTATTTTCAAGCCGATTGCGGAGTTCGACCCCTCTGAAGGAAGGTATCGACGAGATCTACACGAATAAACAATAAAAACGCTGAGTTACTGTACTAAATTTTGAAATTTTCGACCAAAACCCCAGTTTTCTATAGATAAATTAGCAATATACGATTTGGATGCACCAAAAACGATATAATTTTGCTAAGCAGGTAGCTGATTGAGGTGTCAGAAGAAGCGCCTCAATGCGTTTGACAAAATAAAATCAATTTAAGTAATACAAATTTTCAAAATGACTATGTAAACTACGATAGGTTAGGTTTGGGTCAGGTTAGGTTAGGTTAGGTTAGGTTTTTGGTTGCTCTTCTCTGCAAATAACTTTTTTATTTTCAAGCCGATTGCGGAGTTCGACCCCTCTGAAGGAAGGTATCGACGAGATCTACACGAGTAAACAATAAAAACGCTGAGTTACTGTACTAAATTTTGAAATTTTCGACCAAAACCCCAGTTTTCTATAGAAAAATTAGCATTATACGATTTGGATGCACCAAAAACGATATAATTTTGCTAAGCAGGTAGCTGATTGAGGTGTCAGAAGGAGCGCCTCAATGCGTTTGACAAAATAAAATCAATTTAAGTAATACAAATTTTCAAAATTACTATGTAAACTACGATAGGTTAGGTTTGGGTCAGGTTAGGTTAGGTTAGGTTAGGTTAGGTTTTTGGTTGCTTTTCTCTGCAAATAACTTTTTTATTTTCAGGCCGATTTCGGAGTTCGACCCCTCTGAAGGAATGTATCGACGAGATCTACACGAACAAACAATAAAAACGCTGAGTTACTGTACAAAATTTTGAAATTTTTGACCAAAACCCCAGTTTTCTATAGAAAAATTTGCAATATACGATTTGGATGCACCAAAAACGATATAATTTTGCTAAGCAGGTAGCTGATTGAGGTGTCAGAAGGAGAGCCTCAATGCGTTTGACAAAATAAAACCGAAAAAATCCAATTCATTTCTAAAATTTTTCTTACACCCAAACCTAACGGTGGCAAACGTTTCATTTTAAATTTAAAACAATTAAATAAATTTATACAGACAGAGCATTTTAAAATGGAAGATTACCGTACGGCTTGTAAATTAATACCTAGTAACGGTTTTCTAGCAACAATAGACATTAAAGACGCATTTTTTTTAGTACCCATAAGAAAACACGACCGTAAATACCTGAGATTCGAATTTAAACCTTACAACTCAAAGAATAAGATAACTTATCAGTTCAATGGAATGCCGTTCGGCTTCATCAACTTTCCTAATACCGTTTTTCTTAATAACTTTTTTGTTTTCAGGCGGATTTGGAGGTTCGACCACTCTGAAGGAATGGGACGACGAGCTGCACAATAATAATGAATAAAAACCAGGGGTAAGTATAGAAATTTAAAAACTTTTAGAACAAAATTTTGATTTTACGTTGATTTACCAAGATTACTAGGGATGATTGGTGAAAAACTGAAACTAAATGAAAAGCTAGGGGGGTGTTTAGGGTCTCGTAAGAAGCCCCTCGGTTAGTTTTAATAATCTATATAAGAATATGAAACCACCTTAGTACATAAAGTTATGGTTATACACAAAGAAAGTGTTTGTCAATTTAAGTTATATGGGTGATCTATGTAAAAACCTGAAAAACGTGAAAAATAAGAAAACCTTGCTGAAACCAACAATAAAATTACTCCGGTTAGCTAGCAGAAACCGATTTGGATAATATAAAACAAAAAGAACGAGAATAATAACAAGATTTTCAGTATCAAAGTGTTTTGGTTAGGTTAGGTTAGGTTAGGTTAGGTTAGGTTTTTGGTTGCTCTTCTCTGCAAATAACTTTTTTATTTTCAAGCCGATTGCGGAGTTCGACCCCTCCAAAGGAAGGTATCGACAAGATCTACACGAATAAACAATAAAAACGCTGAGTTACTGTACTAAATTTTGAAATTTTCGACCAAAACCCCAGTTTTCTATAGAAAAATTAGCAATATACGATTTGGATGCACCAAAAAAGATATAATTTTGCTAAGCAGGTAGCTGATTGAGGTGTCAGAAGGAGCGCCTCAATGCGTTTGACAAAATAAAATCAATTTAAGTAATACAAATTTTCAAAATGACTATGTAAACTACGATAGGTTAGGTTTGGGTCAGGTTAGGTTAGGTTAGGTTAGGTTAGGTTTTTGGTTGCTCTTCTCTGCAAATAACTTTTTTATTTTCAAGCCGATTGCGGAGTTCGACCCCTCTGAAGGAAGGTATCGACGAGATCTACAAGAATAAACAATAAAAACGCTGAGTTACTGTACTAAATTTTGAAATTTTCGACCAAAACCCCAGTTTTCTATAGAAAAATTAGCAATATACGATTTGGATGCACCAAAAACGATATAATTTTGCTAAGCAGGTAGCTGATTGAGGTGTCAGAAGGAGCGCCTCAATGCATTTGACAAAATAAAATGAATTTAAGTAATACAAATTTTCAAAATGACTATGTAAACTACGATAGGTTAGGTTTGGGTCATGTTAGGTTAGGTTTGGGTCATGTTAGGTTAGGTTAGGTTTTTGGTTGCTCTTCTCTGCAAATAACTTTTTTATTTTCAAGCCGATTGCGGAGTTCGACCCCTCTGAAGGAAGGTATCGACGAGATCTACACGAATAAACAATAAAAACGCTGAGTTACTGTACTAAATTTTGAAATTTTCGACCAAAACCCCAGTTTTCTATAGAAAAATTAGCAATACACGATTTGGATGCACCAAAAACGATATAATTTTGCTAAGCAGTTAGCTGATTGAGGTGTCAGAAGAAGCGCCTCAATGCGTTTGACAAAATAAAATCAATTTAAGTAATACAAATTTTCAAAATGACTATGTAAACTACGATAGGTTAGGTTTGGGTCAGGTTAGGTTAGGTTAGGTTAGGTTAGGTTTTTGGTTGCTCCACTGGAGGCTGTTCGCCCAGTCCTAAAGGAGTGGGTGAACAGAAGACACGGGTCGGTCACCTTCCGGCTGGTCCAGGTTCTGTCCGGGCATGGCAGCTTCGGCAGATACCTGTGCCACATAGCCCGAAGGGAGCCATCGGCGGTGTGTCTTCACTGCAGCAGTGGCAGCGAAGACACAGCCCAGCACACGCTGGAGGAGTGCCAGGCGTGGGCACACGAACGCGCAACCCTCGTGGCAGTGGTAGGACATGACCTCTCCTTGCCGGCCGTGGTAAGAGCCATGGTCGATGACGAGAGGTCGTGGGACGCTGTCGTCTCTTTTTGCGAAGGTGTAATGTCGCAAAAAGAGGCCGCGGAGAGGAGTCGAGAGGATGATCCCCTGTACTGTTGGACGAGGGAGCCAAATAAGACACGACTTGTTATGATGGAAGTTAACAGTATATTGAGTTAAAGGAAACATAAGTAGTGAGGAGGTGTGACACACACTACACCTCCCCGGCAATTTTAACAAAAAAAAACATATTTTTTTTTGTAACAAATATCAAATTACATTTATTTTATAAATCTTAACTAAAGCTTGTGAACTACATGAAATGCATAAAATGTTAGTTGTATAAAAATAAAATGACAATATTTAGTATATGTTTTTTTTTAAACAAATTAATCAAATTTTATGAACGACATACAGGAAAAATATTTCCGTAATTTTATTTACTATATTGAAAATTGAAAAACTAAAACAAGTACTAAAAATAACACTGTGAACAACCAATTTTTATTTATTTATGTAACCTTTTTCTACTTTTTCATTCTGCAATAAACATTTTTTCCAAAAGAATAATAATACAGTAGTATAATTTAAAAAAAAAAATTGGTTCATTTTGGAAGTAACATAACTTTCTATTGAGTTAATTAATTTCACATTGATTACCTACATTGCTTAATTATATCGAACTTATCCACTATCCTATTTACTAACTTACTTAGCAGCATTGACAAAACCTAGGTAGAAATGAAAATCTTATATTTGACAGTTTATAAAGGTAGTTCAAAAACAAAAATTACAAGATTTTTAGCTACATAAAATAATAAACATAAAAAAAGAAATTTAGACGTCATTAAAAAAAATCTTTACTTGCACTTCATTCCTTTTATTTATTTTAGTTTTCACATTACTATGTATTTATAAGTTGTAAAATAACATTTCAGTATCTATCAAATACAATCATTACTTCGTCTTTCTGTATGGTTTTGTTTTTATAATAGAGACGCATTTTAGAAAATGTTCAAAAGTTCAAAGAAAAATATTTGAAACAATATACTTATTAGCTGTATTAAAATAGTAAAAATTAAGACATAAAATATTTAAATAATATAGGAAAAACATGTATTCCTATCATAATTCTTTTCCTCTATGAGTTTTCTTTAGGAATAATATCATCCACTTATCCTATTTTTCTAACTCTTTATCAACATTAATTCATTTACCGTTTCACATAAGTTCTACATTCATTATTTCATCTTTCAGTATTGGCTACACTTATTTATATCCTACATTGGGATATTTTTATTATTCGGTGGCCACCGTATTTATTATTCATACATTTATTTAAGTATTTCATTTTTTGGGTACACAATAATATTATTTTTCATTGAGTCTCGACTCTCAACCTTTATATTCTATACATATTCATTTAATTAGGGTCACCGTTTTAAGACATTTTGTCTCCAACTAGTTTTCACAGAGAAATCTCGTTTACACCATGATCAAACTGAAGGATCATTTTGTGCCCTTGTACCCTTATAGTGTGCCAAATACTTATTTATCATTCGTAATACCATTCACTATCATTATTTACCATTCAAAAATCAATTATTTAAGACTCGTCCAAAGCAAATCGTTCCAATAATATAAAATTAGGAAAAACTTCTTGGATGGCCAGTCCAATGGTCTTTAATTTTCTAAATTATGGAAGATTTCCAGCAACCTATTATTTACTTACTAAATCCACCAAAACCGATCAACTATTCAATTAGCACATTCTATTACCTTCCTATGTCAATAATTACCTATTCATAAATCCTGACATCCAAATCTTTGTTACAGTAACTAATCGTATTCTTCAGATGACGAAAAGCATTTTAATACTTGCACAAAATTTATTCTAAAACCTTACTTTTCCATATACGCTTATCTTCTTAAATAAATTAAGCTGACTCTATTCTGGAAACATCTTACCTATTTCTCTAACTAACGTATTATTCTTTCGTACGTTTAACTTTCCATAAATTTACTTTAATATAAAAGTAGACTACAAAGATAATAAAATATTATTATTCGACGCTTTAAGTTGAAAAGCTTTCGTTATTATTTAAAACAAAAATGTCGTCTCCGTTATGAAGATTTTTCATACTACGATTTTGAAAAGTTAATATATTAAATTGATGTTACACATGTCCGTAAGCTATATTTGATAGCAACAGCAAATTGTTGACCTATAAAAACATACTCAGTTACAGTCACGTTGTGCAGTCTTGATTCTAAAAACTCTCGGTATCGGATAGCTACCTGTTACTAACAAGGCAGTAAAATGATGACGGTGATCTAATACTTTACGTACATACTCATGACTTCGTTGATTCCTATGCATGGAATATTTTGTTCAACCGACTTACAATAAGAAGGAGTGTATCAATTTGACTGTTTGGTTTTTCATAAGTACACAAACCTACCTTTCAGAAATAGATTCGAGAATTTAATACTTAATTTAATAAAATACTTATTAGTTCAAATTTGATAAAAGTAATTTAAAACATATTAATATTTGATATAACCAGTAAGATACGAGTAGATCACTAGCCGCTGGATAATTTATTTTATATGTATGACTAAAATATTTGAGTATTGAAAAAATTACTTCTATTTAACTAGAGACCTGAAAGAGTTATTCATAAAATAAAAATTAATAAACTAAAACTATGTCATCCTGATAGAAATTAAATATTACGTTTTGTCTGAATCGAAATTATTATTTTCTTCACTGGAGTTGTTCTCTGTACCTGCACACGAAACAAAATTCCGTTACGCTGCAAATTTTTGATCTCAGAAACAAACCTTCGATTAGAAATATTACGACGTTGAATTACCTGTTTATATACTAAAAAAATATTATACAGAGATCAGAGCACATATTAATTACGACTAATGAGATATTAAAAAAATGGATATGCACCAAACGTTTAACTCCTTTGCCTAGGTACCTAATGAAAAATTTAAACGTTATCTAATAGAATTAATTAAGAGACCTATTAGTAGAACCAAGACCGTAGGTATTTAAAATTTATTTATTTATATATTTCTACTTTATCTGTTTTGTCAATGTGCTTCTAACGTATATTCCTAAAGATAAAACGATAACAATTACTAAAAACAATAGACATGGCAAAATAATAAATATAAAACCCCTATTAACACTTTACACAAATGAAACCCGTTCACTATGACACTTAATAAATGAGCTTTAATTTTGCCATAACTCACGCACTCACTTTTCCGATTTTCCACTTTACTCACTTTACTTTTACCATCAGCTTGGCATCGATCCTATACTGCAGCCACCTTTGATCGATCAGTATCCAGACTCGTTCAACTCCAGGCGCCTTCCTCTGCGCCATCATCACACTTTTTTATTATTGACTAAATTCCGTCGCCTTTCATTTTCTTATCAGAAATATTTTCAATTTAACTTCTGAAAAATTGATGTAGGTATCTTCTCCAAAATTTTTACTGCACAGATTCTTGTATCGGTTTCATTGCTATTTTTTTTTTCTCCAAATTTCTTTTTTTCTTCTTATATTTTCTATATATGTAAATAATATTTTTAATTTTTATAAAGTTGTATATTTATTTTATATTAAATGGTGCCAGCTCCGCCGCGCTGCCATAAGGCAGCACTGGCAGGGTCGCCATGTACTGTTGGACGAGGGAGCCAAATAAGACACGACTTGTTATGATGGAAGTTAACAGTATATTGAGTTAAAGGAAACATAAGTAGTGAGGAGGTGTGACACACACTACACCCCTTTCGGCTCCAATCCGCCGCAGGAGGACCGGTCGGAGAAGGAGGGCGTATGCCAACCTGACCTGATCCGGTCGAGTGAAGGCCTTGGGCGGTGGATACGGGGGTATCCGCCGCTCGCTTCCAAAGGTCTTCGCTGGCAGCGGCGTGCTACGTGTTTCGAGCATGCCGCTGAGCGAGGGAGGTTCCGCGCTGCGGAAGGCACCGGCGGGTTCGCGGAAGAATGCGCAAGCGTCCCCGTGCTCCCGCCAACAGGTGCGTGACGAAACACCTTGGGGTTTTAGTCGGTAAAAGTCCGACATAACCTGGCCGCTCCCCCGGGCGACAGGTATCCATGAGGATTTCCCCAAGTAAAAAAAAAAAAAAAAAAGGTTTTTGGTTGCTCTTCTCTGCAAATAACTTTTTTATTTTCAAGCCGATTGCGGAGTTCGACCCTTCTGAAGGAAGGTATCGACGAGATCTACACTGAAAAAATTTCGCATGTAAAAATAACTAAGTTTCGGTTGATTTTAACTAAGCGTGTTTGTTAATATACAACCTGCAAAGTTTGTTGCTAAAAATAAATAAGTCAAGTTTGCTATTCTTACTTGATCAGAATCAACCAAGTAAATCGGTTAAAATTGTTTGCTTAGAAATAACAAAGTAAGCTTGATTAGTCTCCTATAAATAAATCCCTAAATTACATAAATTTAGAAAGAGGCGCGTATTTATTAGATGACACTTCGTATGTCGAAATTAATTGTGATCCTAAAACGTCGCAAAATACGCACTCAGTGCGCACAGTGGCCGGGTCAACGCCCGAGGTAAATAGATCCGTACCGTTAGCCAAAACAAAGGCTGAAACCCTAGCCTACCAGAGATTATGTGATAAATACCTTAAAGAAATAGACTTCCCCACAGAACTTAGATACTGTTGCGATAACGTTTGTCATAACATAGAACATCACTCGGTTATTGAAAAACTGTATTCATGTATAATTAATTCGCTTAGTGAGGCATCAGCAAAGAGTTTTTCAAAAAGATTAAGGTATAAGGAAAAAAATGTAACTGGTTGGAACCAACATGTTAAAGCAGCACACGAGCAGGCTAGGCTTAGATTTAACTTATGGGTTCTAAGTGGTAAACCTAGGTACGGAGCATTGTTTGAAAGCATGTGTCACTCGAGGCGGGTTTTTTAAAATAAACTTAAATTTTGTCAACGTAACAAGGAACAAATAAAAATGAATATTATTGCATCTCAACTTAAAGAAAAGAAGTTCCAGGCTTTTTGGAAAAGTACTAATAAGTTAAACCTTAAGCCTAGCCTCCCAACTTCAATCGCGGGCAAGAGTGACAGTAGAGACATTGCAAACATGTTTATGGAGCATTTCAGGGTGCCAGCAGTAGCCTTATGTGATGTGGTGCAGGAGTCCGATCCTGGGGCCAGTTGTAATGAAACACCTATTGGATTTACAGCAAAACAGGTTTCCTCTTTTATTAAAAACATGACTAAAGGAAAATCCCCCGGCTACGACGGCCTCAGCGTCGAGCACTTGCAGCACGCTGGTAAACATATAGGTAGAGTACTTTCAATGTTATTTACATTATGTATTCGACACTGTTACCTGCCAGAAGCCATGATGGAAACAGTTGTAGTGCCTATAGTCAAGAATTCAACTGGGGATTGCTCAGACCTGAATAACTACCGCCCAATATCACTCGCAACGGTATGTGCTAAAGTATTAGATGGCCTGCTTGAACAAGAACTTTCTTATTTTGCAAATCAGCTGAGTGATTCCCAGTTCGGATTCAGGTCAGGTCTGTCAACTGAACAAGCTATTTACACCTTAAAGCAAACTGTTAGTTATTACACAGACCGAAAGACACCGGTATATGCAGCGTACCTTGATCTATCCAAGGCGTTCGATAGAGTTAATTATACAGTACTCTTTCAAAAACTTACCTCTCTCAAAGTGCCCAAGGAACTTATAACTTTACTTAAGTATTGGTATAGTAGTCAAACAAATTGTGTTAGATGGGGGGATGCTGTATCCGATAAATATCGTCTTGAGTGTGGTGTGAGACAAGGAGGTTTAACATCACCTTTGTTATTTAATTTTTATGTCAATCAGCTGATAGTTGATTTAAGCAACACGATGGTCGGCTGTTCCATCGACGGAAAAATAATAAATAACATAAGCTATGCTGATGACATGGTGCTGTTGAGCCCGTCGATTCATGCTTTGAGGAGGCTGTTGAACGTGTGTGAAAATTATGCTGACAGACATGGACTACTGTATAACGTTAAAAAGTGTGAGCTTATGGTATTTGGAGCGGGTAGTAAAATACCTTCTAACATTCCTAGGCTCACACTCAATAATGTTGAATTAAAGCGAACTTTTAAGTGTAAATATCTTGGACATGTTATTAATTCTCACTTAACGGATGACGATGACATTGAGAGAGCACGTAGAGCTCTAGCAGTACGTACCAATATGCTGGCTCGAAGGTTTGCCCGTTGTACACCGTTAGTAGGGGTCGAACTCCGCAATCGGCTTGAAAATAAAAAAGTTATTTGCAGAGAAGAGCAACCAAAACCCTAACCTAACCTAACCTGACCCAAACCTAACCTATCGTAGTTTATGCGGTAAAGGCGTGAGTAAAACAAGCAAGTTAGCGACTGACTGGTTTATTACTATGAACTCAGTATCTTATACAAAAATCCTTGCAGACTACCCTACATACGTTACATCTTCTCCCCTCTAAGACTCTTAATTAAAAACTACAATAAAAACTTAAAACTTATACAATATTGCGCTTTGCCCGATCAAAAGCACGCAGCGCACGAGCCGACGCTCCCACCGGCGGCGGCGGTGCCGGCTCCGGCGATTTTGCCGGCGATCGGTCACCGGCACCGACCTCACCGTCGGTGGCGTCTTTTAAGGTGTCCTCAGCGCTCTCCTCAACCCCTAAGGAATCTTCTAGTTTATCCCTGTTTAGATTCGTACGTGATAATGAGTATCTAGTTTTATTCGTAATAATTTGATCCGCGTGCCTACGCCATTCACGGCCGCCGCCTACGTCTACTTTAAATGATACCGAGCCCGTTTGCCTAGTAACTGTTCCCTCGGCCCACTTATCGCCACGCACCGAGTAGTCCCGAGCCCACACGGTGTCCCCAGGCTCGATGTGCTTGTGCGGCGGCGCTGCAGGCGCGGCGGCGCGCACTTGCCGCTCCTGCGCCGTGCGCACCACAGCGGAGCGGTCCGGCCGCAGCGCATCGAGGCGCGTGCGCAGTCGCCGACCCAGCAGCGCCTCCGCCGGAGATACCCCCGTGGTGGCGTGTGGGCAATTGCAATATACGATTTGGATGCACCAAAAACGATATAATTTTGCTAAGTAGGTAGCTGATTGAGGTGTCAGAAGGAGCGCCTCAATGCGTTTGACAAAATAAAATCAATTTAAGTAATACAAATTTTCAAAATGACTATGTAAACTACGACAGGTTAGGTTTGGGTCAGGTTAGGTTAGGTAAGGTTAGGTTAGGTTTTTGGTTGCTCTTCTCTGCAAATAACTTTTTATTTTCAAGCCGATTGCGGAGTTCGACCCCTCTGAAGGAAGGTATCGACGAGATCTACACGAATAAACAATAAAAACGCTGAGTTACTGTACTAAATTTTGAAATTTTCGACCAAAACCCCAGTTTTCTTTAGAAAAATTAGCAATATACGATTTGGATGCACCAAAAACGATATAATTTTGCTAAGCAGGTAGCTGATTGAGGTGTCAGAAGGAGCGCCTCAATGCGTTTGACAAAATAAAATCAATTTAAGTAATACAAATTTTCAAAATGACTATGTAAACTACGATAGGTTAGGTTTGGGTCAGGTTAGGTTAGGTAAGGTTAGGTTAGGTTTTTGGTTGCTCTTCTCTGCAAATAACTTTTTTATTTTCAAGCCGATTGCGGAGTTCGACCCCTCTAAAGGAAGGTATCGACGAGATCTACACGAATAAACAATAAAAACGCTGAGTTACTGTACTAAATTTTGAAATTTTCGACCAAAACCCCAGTTTTCTATAGAAAAATTAGCAATATACGAATTGGATGCACCAAAAACGATATAATTTTGCTAAGCAGGTAGCTGATTGAGGTTTCAAAAGGAGCGCCTCAATGCGTTTGACAAAATAAAATCAATTTAAGTAATACAAATTTTCAAAATGACTATGTAAACTACGATAGGTTAGGTTTGGGTCAGGTTAGGTTAGGTTACGTTAGGTTAGGTTTTTGGTTGCTCTTCTCTGCAAATAACTTTTTTATTTTCAAGCCGATTGCGGAGTTCGACCCCTCTAAAGGAAGGTATCGACGAGATCTACACGAATAAACAATAAAAACGCTGAGTTACTGTACTAAATTTTGAAATTTTCGACCAAAACCCCAGTTTTCTATAGAAAAATTAGCAATATACGATTTGGATGCACCAAAAACGATATAATTTTGCTAAGCAGGTAGCTGATTGAGGTGTCAGAAGGAGCGCCTCAATGCGTTTGACAAAATAAAATCAATTTAAGTAATACAAATTTTCAAAATGACTATGTAAACTACGATAGGTTAGGTTTGGGTCAGGTTAGGTTAGGTTACGTTAGGTTAGGTTTTTGGTTGCTCTTCTCTGCAAATAACTTTTTTAT
>CALYBW010000165.1:0-41551 GCA_944452665.1 Stenoptilia bipunctidactyla
GTTGTTTAAATTGGTACTGTTCCATGCTTATCAAGTTATCCATAAATTCAGAATGATCAATATGAAAAAATAAGTTCTGTGAATCATTCGCAAATAAAGAGTGGAACCTGGTAACATATGCAATACTATCTAAATATCAAGGTGGTTCATTGTTAGATTATGCTATGAGAAAAGAAAAACTTTTTTTGGATATGCGAAGAACAATGGACACGGGCACCTTAATTGATTATTGTTGCCGGCTTACCAGACTTTGATAATTTTAATATACTAGATGAGAAGAATTAACGGATGCAGTTGATTTGTTTAATGAAGTTAGTAAATACGAACATATGGTAAATAACAAAAAGAATTATGAAGAAAAAAGAACTTATAGAAATACAGCAAGTAATAGCAAAAATGAAGAAGTACACCGATGCACAATATGTGAAAAATTAAATAAAGCTAACCGATACCACTCCGAAGCTACGTATTGGTTTAAAATAAGAGAAGATGAGATACCGAAAAAATATACTATTAAGCATGCCAATAATTGGGTAATTGAAGCAAAATTAAATGAAACTGACCAAAAAAACGAATAATTGCACCATTAATATATGTCAAACTGCTACTAAATTAATAAATAAATTAGATATAAATGGAGTTTATGACTCCGGTTCAAATATTACTTTAATAAACTCAAAGTTACTGAATATACGAGGAACTGGAAATAATTTAAATGAAGCAGATTTAGTAACAATTAATGGTGTTAAAAAAACAAGTGGTTTGACTACCTTAAAAATTTAAATATTAGATATGGAGAGAAATGTGAATGTTTACATAATTGATGAAAAGAGTTTTAAATATGACTTTCTGATCGGACTCCACTTAATAAAAGAATTTAAATTAATCCAAAACTCAGATTTAAAAATTACACAAAAACTAAAAGAAAATAAAATAATTGGAAAGACAACAAATACATCTCTCAGTCCTGTATTAAACCTAAAAGACAACTTAATTTTCCTACTTCAAAGACACAGAAAAATGTAAGACAGTTTCTGGGAAAAATTATTTTGTACCATGAGTATATAAGTACCAAGAAGTGCTATAATACTTGAGCCGTTACACAATCTCCTAAGGTAGAAACAAAGGTTTCACTGGTATCAAAAATGTCCAAAAGCATTTGATTTTGTAAAAAAAATATTATGTGCTGAACCAGTATTGGAAATATTTGATAAGGATTTACCAATTAACATTTATACTGATGCATCTATAGAAGGTGTTGGAGCCATCTTGAAACAGATACAACCAGACGGACACGAAAAACCAGTGGCATATTTATCAAAAAAACTAAATGCAGCCAAAAGAAAAAGAAAGCTACCTAGAATGTTTAGCAATCAAAGAAGCCGTGAGATACTGGTAATACTGGTTAATAGGTAAATCATTTACAGTTTATACCAACCACAAACCTGAAGACAGTCAATTTTATAGATCTGGAAGATATTTTAAAAGACCAACACAACAAGGATTTACAGAGAAATAATATTAGATTTATAAAAAAAGAAGACCTATACTTACTTAAGAAGAGTTAAAGAAAAAGAAAACATCATATTTGAACCTTTTAGTATTAAACTTTTGAAGAAGATACATGAAGAATTTGGCCATATTGGAATAGGACAAATGCAAAAGACTGTAAGTCAACACTACACAGCAAAAAAAATAATGGAAAACATAAAGAAGATATGCAGAAATTGTGAAATTTGTATCAGAAATAAAACCAGAGGACAAGATAAATATGGGTTTATGTCTCATCTTGATCCAACAAAAAAACCATTCGAGATAGTATCTTTAGACTCTATTGGAGGATTCGGAGGATCAAGATCAACAAAAAAGTACATACACCTATTAGTGGATCATTTCACTAGATATGCATATATTCTCACTTCACTGCGGTGACAACCGCCGCGCTGCTGAGACGGCGGCAATGTCTAGTAGGTACTGTGGCGTATTACCTTATGTAGAGGCCAGGGTCAAAAATAAAAGATTTTATAGGGGATTCATTATTTATTTGATGTAAATTGGTTTAAAAAATAATATCCTTTCGGTGCTCGAAGCAATTAATGAATTAACAAAATTTAATTAAGTAGTTAGCAATCTTTTTTCTTGTTTTTTTCTTTGTAAGTGTATTTAATGAAGTTACCTATGTGTTTTTCCTCTGAGAATTTTGTCAATCTTTTAATACCTATGTGATATTCACTCTTAGTTTTTGACTCTTGTCTTGCCTAAATAATCTGAGTTAGGTACTGATAGTGTACTTAAAAAGAAACACCTAAGTAGGTTCCTATTCTTATCAATCTTTTGTTTTTTAGTTCTAACAAATTGCAGCCAGTCAACAGAAAATGGCTCGCATCTTAGGACTTATCTCGCAATTTTTCCTTCTAAGTCGTGTCTCTGAGTATTGTAAGTATAACCTAATCCGTGAGAAAATACACTTTTGCTTGAAGATTTCTATATAGGCATTCAACAAAAACCTAATTTGTTAAGAAGCCGTTTAAAACAAAATGAAATTGTGAAGGCTGCGATGCTTGGGGATTCGTCAGGCTCTGCTCAGGGGTTAATGGCGAAACCATTGTGCAGGAAACAAATGAAATCTAACTATTTAACAGAGTTTAAATATTTAATTGTGTAGGTACAAAGTATATAGGTAGGTTTACAGAACGATGTGTCTGTCTTATAGGCTTGGTCGTTACGCGACGTAGATAGTTATTGAAACTATCTATTAAAGCAATAGAGGATAGCGGGTTTTCGGAGCCCACAACTATCTATTTTTTAGTAGCAGTTTTTTGTTATCACGTTAGGTACTCATTCATAGCGATCGGCTCGACTCGACCGAACACCATTTATCTTATCTATCTATTTGTATGGGTCTTCTTGATCACTCATCGTAATTTTTTATTCAAACAACAACCACCCTTATCGTCTGACACTTAGATATCAAAGTCCTTTCGTGTAGAATGTGCGACGTATACTCCCTTTTTCCTTATGTACCTACTTGTCTTATTTATTTTATTGGCATCTTTTGAAATCAAATCATGTCTTTTAACTATTTATATTAGAATTAAAAATAAAATGAATATAAAGCACCAATTAAACATGGTTAAATAATAAATAGATAATAAAGTTATTTATCAAACAATAAAAATAAGTTAAAATAAGTAATGTGTAGTAATCTCATTTGTAGTGTGTACATAAATTGTTAAATAAATAAATAAATAATGTATTAAAATATAATCAAACTACAGTGCCAACTTTAGTTTAATTAGTTTACTGAAATTCAGATAGATGTCATTGATTTAAAAATAGAACTACGAACGTAGTCCCGTTTGAAAAATTTACGGGTTTTTATAAATATTAATTTTATCATTAGTGGAGACATTAATTGTAAATTATTTTCATTTAACTTTCTCCAAAACGCTCTATGTTACAGACGACTAATAAGTAATATCAATCAATCGATGCATCGAAAATCGCGCGAATTCGCGGCGGTGTGAGTGATAAAAAATTATTGGGATTTAAAGACTTTGACTCTTATGCATTTCGTAATAGGTGCGTTCTTTTTTGTATGTTATGTGCATATTATGATTGATTTGATAGAGTATAGAAGAAATGAAAACTTGAACTTTTCTTTGAGGCACTTGTATGCAATTATTGTTTTTCTAAGTTTTTAAAGCTTGTGGGTTTTGTGAATTAAAGTGACCGAATGGATTTTTGACTGTGATAATAAACCAATGTGTACCTATAGAGGTAATCCGTGTAAATATATTGTGTAAATAATTGTAAATATATCGCCCTCAGTGAACATTTTATATTTTTTTTCTTTAGTTAGAAAGGTGACAGTCGATGTAAAAAAAAATTGAACGCGATTTATTAAATTTGTTTATTGACGGGTTCCAACACTTCACTCTTGTAGAAGAAGCAGCTTTCAAAAACTTTTCAAATTGGATTCCTGGCTATGAGTTGCCAAGCAGGAAGACTATTTCTAATGTAATGATCACTTTATGAGCAAACTAAACAGCAGGTTCATGAAGAACTTTGCAATATTGGGTTGAGGGGACAATTAAAACTGTGCCTTACGAAAAGGGTCTACAGCCAACGAAAGTCACTTGGTCGTGACGGGACACTACATCAATGATCAGTTTGAGCTCAAATCAACACTTATTGAGTGTTCACACTTTCAAGAAACACACAGCAGTGCAATCATTCTATAAAAATTACAAATCAGTGGGGTTTGCGGCACAAAAGAAATTTTGTAGTAACAGATAACGCAGCCAATATCCAAAAAGCGGTCACAGATATTGGATGGAAACATTATGGTTGCTACGGCCACACACTTAATTTGATCATTCAAGATTCTATAAGAATAGTCTCCGAGAATTTAGAAAAAATGAAAAAAATGTGCGACATTTTAAAACAAGCAGCACGGCCTTAGAAAACCTAAAGGCACAATCCGCAGAGCACCCGAATAGATTCCAAAGAGACTTAGGAGCAAGTTAAACTAAGAACGAATTTCTGAAATTCTCACGGGAACAGGAAGTATTGGTACTTTTTAATTTGTATGAAAAACCTTGTTCCTTGAGTGCCCGGATGTGATACATAAAAGTTCTTCAATGAGTGACTGGCTGTGTTAAATATAAATAATGCTTATGCAGTTGTGGGCAAAAGCTAGTTAATAAGTATTAATAAAAAGTACTGTATGTGCCAGCTTGATGTTTTACAGAGGAGAGCCTGCTGTGCTTGCTATGTGCTTGCTGCTTTAAACGACTTGCCCAATTTAAATAAACTTTTCAGTCAGTGTTTCAAATTTAAGAATAAATTATAAGCCGGAAATAAAAGAAAAAAGACACTCGGAGACTGCCGCAGTAAAGCTATTGCATAGCATTTTTTATCAACTTATGCAATTATAATTAATTATTTATTTTATTAATGCAGTAATGTTTGATCTAATATGAAGTTCCACAAGTTCCTAGTAGATGGCGCTGATTGTTTATTAAAGCCCGAATGTAAAGTTATGAAATCAAAGTATCACCGCTGTGCCCACAAAGCAGATAGGTACCTACATAGTAGAGCTGCTGTAAGCAAAGTTGCACAGCTTCAATTTGGGTTGTCCTGACATCACAGCCTTTAGTTCAAGCTACTCCTCGCTAGAGGCACTGGCGTCATTTCGTCGCTGACCTCTGTGAAGTATGTACACGCGTACATATTAAAAAAAAATTAAATCCTCCATTGGTTCTCGATGTAAAATTTAGTTTTCTATACTTTTATAAAGGAATTACATTGACAATCCAAATAAAATGAACTTACCACGAAGATAATTTCATTCATAATTATTTTTTACAAATTGTTTGTTTTACAATTATTTGTGTCCAAAATTCCAGATTTGTATTTGTTGCCTAGGTGATTTTTATAGCGCAACATCTATTTAGCGTCAAGTAGAAACACTTAATATTTCGCGGTTTTTTCTGACAGATTTGGAACGTATGAAATTTCGTTAAAAAACTAGAGCCACCTAGTAAAGTATAGCTGAACTTTTTTGATGGTCATGTGAATATTTTAACCTTATGTTTCAACCGGTTTTTACTTCTCGCTACTAGGTGACTAATGCCATCGCCTGTTTGGCTATGGCAAAGTCAAAAGAATCTTTATTTCGTAAGTATTTAAATACATCAATATATATAAAACTGTTCCGTTACTGACTGAGTTACTGAGTGACTGACAGACAACGTACAGCCGTAACTACTGGGCGTAGACAGCTGAAATTTGGAACATACATTCTTTAGAAGATGTAGGGGTGCACTAAGGAAGGATTTCCCGAAATTCCCACAGGAACGGGAAATATACGACTTTTTTGTTTGTATGTAAAATCGTATTCCTTGAGTGCACCGATGTGAAACTTGGTTTAAAGGTTTTTCAACGTGTGTCTGGTTGTGTTATGAAAGGAATTCCCGAAATTCCCATGAGAACTGGAAATATACGATATTTTACTTTGTATGAAAAAATCTTTTTCCTTAAGTGCACGGATGTGATACTTGGTATAAAGGTTTCTCAATAAGCGTCTGTTTGTATTATGAAAGGAATTCCCGAAATTCCCACGGGAAGGGGTTGGACTTTTTAGTTTGTTTGAAAAATCTTATTCCTTGAGTGCACGGTTGTGATACTTAGCATGAAGGTTCTTCAAAGAGTGACTGGTAGTGCTATGAAAGAAATTCCGGAAATTCCCACGGGAACACGAAATATTGGACTTTTTAGTTTGTATTGTGTATTGTATTATTTTCGGCAGATGTGTTAAAAAACATCTACATTTTCTCAGCTACCCAAGGTATAACAATCTTGACTTCTATTAGACTTTTATTAAAATTCATAGAAAAAATCTTACTTTCATAGGCGATAGTGGACATAAAAATAATTAAGGTTATGGGGCTTGATTTATTCATCATCATCATCATAACATAAATTGTACCTAATGAGCCCACTGCAGAGCTACGAGTCTCTCCCCTGGGTGACGAGGAGGTTTAGGCCATAATCCACCAAGCTGCCACAGTGCTGGTTTGTTGGATGTCAGAATTTTCAGGGCGCCGAAACGGCTTCTGACAAACCGTAACGAATACTGTATACAAGTATACGGCACCCGGGAGCGACTGCTTAACGTGCCCTCCGAAGCACGGAAGTCGCCGTGAGAGATGTATGGTCGGCGGTCGCCCATCCAAGTACCGACCGCGCCGAACGTCGCTTAACCTGTGATATCGTATGATACACACATTAACCTCGGCGCCACTACGACTTAATTTATTAAACGAGATTAAATCCAATATCTTTGTTTTGTTCTAGATGTCTGGACTGCAACCACCCGAGATCTTGAACCAATGCTGCACTGAGCAACCAATGCTGGCAATGTCTGTTCGTGAACAGTAATTCTCGTACTTTTCACTTCATCACACACTACAAATGTATTCCGGGAAATATTTTTTCCATCACGGCTCCCCCCTTAAGTGCCAACAGAAGGTAAATATTTTTAAATACATTTAAATATCTTTGAGGCAGAGTTCGTCGGAATCATAAGATTTCGAAAAGTGTAGCATCAATGTTTTTTATACGATTTATTTATAATAATAATAATGTGCTCCTTTTATATTTCTCTTTTTATACCTATATTATACCTTGATCCATGTGAGTAGGTTTAATTCATAGAATGACAATGTGGGTAACATTATTCATACACTTTGCCTATAATCACTATGCCTGGATTTAAATTGTAATAGTAAATGTAAGGTTTTTGGAGAACACAGCGCTTTTAGACGAATAAGATTTCAAGACAGTGTGTGTTTATTCGGCAAGAAGTGAAGATCAAGCAAGAATGAGTTAGCCAGTTTGAAAAAGTCAGCATATCAAGAGTGTGCTCCTTATTCATGAAATGCCTATACCCACGTTATTAATACAAAGTCTATACTCATAATGTTTTCGGAGTACACAGCGTTTTTATTAAGAACTGGTATACAACACAGCGGTACTGTCTCCCGCGAGCCGTCCACTGCATCATCGGCGGCCAGCGACACTGCCCGCCAGGTGCCGCCAGCGAGGAACGTGAGCGATGCTTTGTTTAAAAGTAAAGATTAATTTGATATCTTTACTGTTTTGTTATACGACGTCACTATGACTGCTCTGTATTCAATTGTCTCATAAATCCATCCTTTTGTCATACGAAAATTTTAGTGTCGAAATATTAGGTTAAGAAATTCTATATTAATCCTAATGTTGTTAAAATGTTAACAGGTATTATTCATGTAATCCAAGAGCGAGAGGAGAAAAATAGAAACCGTTGAAGCTCTGCAATGTAATGTTAGACAGGAAGTTTGACTTCTGGTCAGATTTTGTTCAATTTCAGGGCTTTTCGGGGTTCATTATGAATATTTTGAGCTAATTTTCCGAATGTTTCCAGTAACTGGTATACAGTATACCGGCTGCAGCTTCCGTCTGTTCCGGCTGCCGTGTCGCCTGCCCGGTGGTTGACACCAGCGAGAAACGTAAGCATTTTAAAGTTTATATTATTATTTCTGACCCTTGACAAATTCAGAGTCATTATTTACAACTGTGCGACGTGCCTATAATCTCATAACTATAATGCACTATTCAATGGCTGCAAAAGAAACATGTCAAGGTGTGAAAATTACTTACCTGTTGCCCGTGATATCTTAATCAATATCTTTTTTTCGTTCCAGATGGCTGGGCACAATCCACAACAGAACTTCAAACACTGCTGCACGGAGCCCATCGTTGTCTGACCGTGCAGAGTGAGCCTGGTACCACTGCACCTCATAAAACAAGTGTATTTTGGGAAATATTGCTTTCCATTACCGCTCCTCCCTTAAGTGCCAACTGATCCCAGGCTGGATCGGTAGTACAGAACGTAAATACTTTGTATGCATTAACGCGGTCCTTTAATTATTCATAGATCATACCTTGATCAATGTAAGTAGGGTTTATTCATAGAATGACATCTATACCCACATTGTTCATAAACTTTGCCTTTAGCACTAAGTCTGGGTTTTAATTATATTGTAAGGATAGGACGTTTGTCTTCCATGCCACCTGATGGAAAGTGCGCATGAAGACTATGGTGTTACACGTCCATCCACGAGAAACCTATTTTTTCACAGGTTTTTGGAGAACACAGCGTTTTAATTTAGAAAAATATAAGATTTCGAGAAAGTGTGTGTTTATGCGGCAAGAAGTGAAGATCAAGCAAGAACAAGTTGGTCAGTTTGATGGAGTAATACAAGAATGTGCTCCTTATTTATAAAATGGGTATACCCATGTTATTAATACAATGTCTATACCCATAATGTTTCCGGAGTACACAGTGTTTTTATTGCGAAGAATCAGATTTCTCGAAAGTGTGTTTATTCCGTGAAAAGTGACGGTCAAGAAGGCAAGACAGAAGAGGTTACCTATACATTGATAGTATATAACTATATCAGGGTCGACAGGTCGACCCAAATAATTCATTGACTTTACAGATTGACAATAAAAGCTATTTTTGAGTACATCGCGTTTTCTTTAAGGAGAACTTCAATGCACTCCCTATCTGCACCTAAGTACTTATTTAAGCAAGAGCAGTGTTTTATTTCTTGATAGAAGTTTTGCATTGCTTTCAATCTTATTAATCCATAATTGTTATAATGCGATGTCCAGCGATATACATTGTATATATCAGGGTAATTAGTCAGGGTTCTACTGGCTATACCCAATAATTCATTGACTGTACACATTGACAATAAAGCTTTTTGAGTACCTACATCTCGTTTTCTTTAAGGTGAACCTCACTGTCTATACCCAAATAATTCATTGACTGTAAACATTGACAATTAAAGTTATTTTTCAGTACATCGCGTTTCTTTTCTGCGACTAGAGGGCCCGACCGCCCTCACACCGGACTGCAATAGAAGTAATTTTTGATACTTAGCAGTTTTGCAATGATTTCAATGTAATTAATTCATTTTGCGGAATGTTTTCAGTGACTGGTGTGGAGCACACCAGTGCGGCTCCCGGCCGGCCCCAGTCAGCCGCCCGCGGCGTGTCGCGGAGAGCAGCCCTACCGCCCCTGAGGGTAAGTGGCGGAAAACGAGTGTCGAGGAACGTGAGCAATGATTTCTTACTGTTCTAAGTATTATTTATATTTACTTCAGATCCTCGGATGATTTTTATTATCAACTTGAATATTTTTATATTAAAAAGTCAAATTTATCATTTTTATAACTAAAGTAAGCTTTATTTAAAAGTTCAGACCCTTTTCAAGTTTATAGTTCTATCTGTGACTCCTTTGTATTCGCTTGTCTCAAAGCAAGTGTTACAAAGTATTGTTCTAAAAATTCCATTTTATAACGCTGTGAATATGTGTATAGGTTTAGTTTCTGGATATGTGGCGACCGTCCAAGCACTGCGATGTAAGACAGGAAGTTGGACGTATCTTGTCAGAAGGCAGCGGGTGCTGCATCAGCTCACAACGATGGGGAGCTGCCAAAATACATTACCCTTTTTGCTGCACTGTACCTAGTTAAAATGAGGGAAAAAACTATTTTTGTCCTTACTCACACTCTTGTACCTACCATAGTTTTTCACGCATTTCTAAATGAAAAGTAAAGAGTTATTTTTAATATTTCAGGGCCTTTAATATATACCTATTACTATATATATTTGAGCCATGTTTTGGCATCGGCTACCTCCCGCGTTGCCAGCCAAACTTCTCAGGGCACAGGGACACAACAAGAAACGTGAGCAATATCATAGTTCGATTTGTGACTGTTCCAGTGAGTAGGTAAACAGATTGTTGCTTATAGGAAGTTATACGTTAATTTGCAGATAATATAATTGTGGTTGACACCTAATAATCCTTTTGTGAAGCAACTCAGCCGACAAACATGGTATTCAAACTTTAAAGTAAAAGTTAATACTCTTTGGATGTTTATATGTTAGTAGAGGCTACCCTTTACGTTAACTTTTAGCTTTTACCTTTTGCTTTACGTTAAGCTACAATATACCATATTGCAACGTTGTGAAGACAGTTCTGCCGAATGTTTCAGTGACTGGTTGGTAAACAACGGCTGCCGTCTCCGGCTGCGCCGGCTGCCGGGTCGCTGCCCGGCTGTTGACACCAGAGAAACATTTCGATGAGCATTTCGTTATTAATATTATTATTCTGCCCCTTGACATGATCATAATATTCTGAAACTTTTATGATTGGGTGCATAGTTATTTTCTTTTAAAAGTCTGCTAAACAAAACCACTATGCGTCAATGTAATAATCCTTCACAATGTTCAAGAAAGCTGCCCACGGTTTCAGATTCCGAGAGATCGGCTGCGGCATGGACAGTCCTGGGTTTGAGTCCCAACATTCGCAGCGCTGGGGTGAATAACCTGAAATGAAGCAGCATTTGTGAATTTTCGAGTGAGTATAAGTGCTTACGTACCTATTGGAAATAATCAATGTTGAGCAGGTGATATAAATATGGATGTCCCCTTATCTTTTCGTTATGCAATGTTACTTGTAAACATGATTTTTATTTATATGTTCAGATACTTTTGATGTTTCTATTTCGTTGCTACTCGCCGCAGTGACGTATAATGACTGCTTCATATTGGTTATTTTCGAAAGAGCATTTTCTTCCAAGACATAAACTGTAATGTATAATTTGTTGTTGTGCTATTGAAAGAGCAGTGGGAGGAGACCCCTGCGCGCTGCACCGGCACAAGCGAGGAGTATGGAGAGTGGAGCTCCGCCTCGCAGTGAGCCGGCCGCCGGATGAGTGCCTTTGCTTCTCATTTCCAAAACAGTTAAATTAACATGGTTCGAAGCCTTGTTGTAAACAGTCTAATTATCTGGATCCCGGGCATTTTCAAATTGAAAGTATAACGTACTAGGTATCCTCTCTAGTTCAAGCCTTTGTTAATAATTACCTAATTACAAATATTGAAAGCCACTTGTCGTTTAATATTTTTCAGGAAAACAAGACATGCCCTTCGGCCCCGGTCTCAACAAGTTGGTCAGTTTGATGGAGTCATACAAGAATGTGCTCCTTATTCATAAAATGTCTATACCCATGTTATTAATACAATGTCTTTACCCATAATGTTTCCGGAGTACACAGCGTTTTTATTGCGAAGAATCAGATTTCTCGAAAGTGTGTTTATTCCGTGAAAAGTGATGGTCAAGAAGGCAAGACAGAAGAGGTTACACAATACCTATCTATACATTGATAGTATATAACTATATCAGGGTCGACAGGTCGACCCAAATAATTCATTGACTTTACACATTGACAATAATACATCGCGTTTTCTTTAAGGTGAACTTCAATGCACTCCCTATCTGCAACTAAGTACTTATTTAAGCAAGAGCAGTGTTTTATTTCTTGATAGAAGTTTTGCATTGCTTTCAATCTTATTAATCCATCATTGTTATAAAGCGATGTCCAGCGATATACATTGTATATAACTATATCAGGGTAACTAGTCAGGGTTCTACTGGCTATACCCAATAATTCATTGACTGTACACATTGACAATAAAAGCTATTTTTGAGTACCTACATCGCGTTTTCTTTAAGGTGAACCTCACTGTCTATACCCAAATAATTCATTGACTGTAAACATTGACAATTAAAGTTATTTTTCAGTACATCGCGTTTCTTTTCTGCGACTAGAGGGCCCGACCGCCCTCACACCGGACTGCAATAGAAGTAATTGTTGATACTTAGCAGTTTTGCAATGATTTCAATGTAATGAATTCATTTTGCGGAATGTTTTCAGTGACTGGTGTGGAGCACACCAGTGCGGCTCCCGGCCGGCCCCAGTCAGCCGCCCGCGGCGTGTCGCGGAGAGCAGCCCTACCGCCCCTGAGGGTAAGTGGCGGAAAACGAGTGTCGAGGAACGTGAGCAATGATTTCTTACTGTTCTAAGTATTATTTATATTTACTTCAGATCTTCGGATGATTTTTATTATCAAGTTGAATATTTTTATGTTAAAAAGTCTAATTTATCATTTTCATGTTTATAGTTCTATCTGTGACTCCTTTGTATTCGCTTGTCTCAAAGCAAGTGTTACAAAATATTGTTCTAAAAATTCCATTTCATAACGCTGTGAATATGTGTATAGGTTTAGTTTCTGGATATGTGGCGACCGTCCAAGCACTGCGATGTAAGACAGGCAGTTGGACGTATCTTGTCAGAAGGCAGCGGGTGCTGCATCAGCTCACAACGGTGGGGAGCTGCCAAAATACATTACCCTTTTTGCTTCACTGTACCTAGTTAAAATGAGGGAAAAAACTATTTTTGTCCTTACTCACATTCTTGTACCTACCATAGTTTTTCACGCATTTCTAAATGAAAAGTAAAGAGTTATTTTTAATATTTCAGGGCCTTTAATATATACCTATTACTGTATATATTTGAGCCATGTTTTGGCATCGGCTACCTCCCGCGTTGCCAGCCAAACTTCTCAGGGCACAGGGACACAACAAGAAACGTGAGCAATATTATAGTTCGATTTGTGACTGTTCCAGTGAGTAGGTAAACAGATTGTTGCTTATAGGAAGTTATACGTTAATATGCAGATAATATAATTGTGGTTGCCACCTAATAATCCTTTTGTGAAGCAACTCAGCCGACAAACATGGTATTCAAACTTTAAAGTAAAAGTTAATACTCTTTGGATGTTTATATGTTAGTAGAGGCTACCCTTTACGTTAACTTTTAGCTTTTACCTTTTGCTTTACCTTTACGTTAAGCTACAATATACCATATTGCAACGTTGTGAAGACAGTTCTGCCGAATGTTTCAGTGACTGGTTGGTAAACAACGGCTGCCGTCTCCGGCTGCGCCGGCTGCCGGGTCGCTGCCCGGCTGTTGACACCAGAGAAACATTTCGATGAGCATTTCGTTATTAATATTATTATTCTGCCCCTTGACATGATCATAATATTCTGAAACTTTTATGATTGGGTGCATAGTTATTTTCTTTTAAAAGTCTGCTAAACAAAACCACTATGCGTCAATGTAATAATCCTTCACAATGTTCAAGAAAGCTGCCCACGGTTTCAGATTCCGAGAGATCGGCTGCGGCATGGACAGTCCTGGGTTTGAGTCCCAACATTCGCAGCGCTGGGGTGAATAACCTGAAATGAAGCAGCATTTGTGAATTTTCGAGTGAGTATAAGTGCTTACGTACCTATTGGAAATAATCAATGTTGAGCAGGTGATATAAATATGGATGTCCCCTTATCTTTTCGTTATGCAATGTTACTTGTAAACATGATTTTTATTTATATGTTCAGATACTTTTGATGTTTCTATTTCGTTGCTACTCGCCGCAGTGACGTATAATGACTGCTTCATATTGGTTATTTTCGAAAGAGCATTTTCTTCCAAGACATAAACTGTAATGTATAATTTGTTGTTGTGCTATTGAAAGAGCAGTGGGAGGAGACCCCTGCGCGCTGCACCGGCACAAGCGAGGAGTATGGAGAGTGGAGCTCCGCCTCGCAGTGAGCCGGCCGCCGGATGAGTGCCTTTGCTTCTCATTTCCAAAACAGTTAAATTAACATGGTTCGAAGCCTTGTTGTAAACAGTCTAATTATCTGGATCCCGGGCATTTTCAAATTGAAAGTATAACGTACTAGGTATCCTCTCTAGTTCAAGCCTTTGTTAATAATTACCTAATTACAAATATTGAAAGCCACTTGTCGTTTAATATTTTTCAGGAAAACAAGACATGCCCTTCGGCCCCGGTCTCAACAAGTTGGTCAGTTTGATGGAGTCATACAAGAATGTGCTCCTTATTCATAAAATGTCTATACCCATGTTATTAATACAATGTCTTTACCCATAATGTTTCCGGAGTACACAGCGTTTTTATTGCGAAGAATCAGATTTCTCGAAAGTGTGTTTATTCCGTGAAAAGTGATGGTCAAGAAGGCAAGACAGAAGAGGTTACACAATACCTATCTATACATTGATAGTATATAACTATATCAGGGTCGACAGGTCGACCCAAATAATTCATTGACTTTACACATTGACAATAATACATCGCGTTTTCTTTAAGGTGAACTTCAATGCACTCCCTATCTGCAACTAAGTACTTATTTAAGCAAGAGCAGTGTTTTATTTCTTGATAGAAGTTTTGCATTGCTTTCAATCTTATTAATCCATCATTGTTATAAAGCGATGTCCAGCGATATACATTGTATATAACTATATCAGGGTAACTAGTCAGGGTTCTACTGGCTATACCCAATAATTCATTGACTGTACACATTGACAATAAAAGCTATTTTTGAGTACCTACATCGCGTTTTCTTTAAGGTGAACCTCACTGTCTATACCCAAATAATTCATTGACTGTAAACATTGACAATTAAAGTTATTTTTCAGTACATCGCGTTTCTTTTCTGCGACTAGAGGGCCCGACCGCCCTCACACCGGACTGCAATAGAAGTAATTGTTGATACTTAGCAGTTTTGCAATGATTTCAATGTAATTAATTCATTTTGCGGAATGTTTTCAGTGACTGGTGTGGAGCACACCAGTGCGGCTCCCGGCCGGCCCCAGTCAGCCGCCCGCGGCGTGTCGCGGAGAGCAGCCCTACCGCCCCTGAGGGTAAGTGGCGGAAAACGAGTGTCGAGGAACGTGAGCAATGATTTCTTACTGTTCTAAGTATTATTTATATTTACTTCAGATCTTCGGATGATTTTTATTATCAAGTTGAATATTTTTATGTTAAAAAGTCTAATTTATCATTTTCATGTTTATAGTTCTATCTGTGACTCCTTTGTATTCGCTTGTCTCAAAGCAAGTGTTACAAAATATTGTTCTAAAAATTCCATTTCATAACGCTGTGAATATGTGTATAGGTTTAGTTTCTGGATATGTGGCGACCGTCCAAGCACTGCGATGTAAGACAGGCAGTTGGACGTATCTTGTCAGAAGGCAGCGGGTGCTGCATCAGCTCACAACGGTGGGGAGCTGCCAAAATACATTACCCTTTTTGCTTCACTGTACCTAGTTAAAATGAGGGAAAAAACTATTTTTGTCCTTACTCACATTCTTGTACCTACCATAGTTTTTCACGCATTTCTAAATGAAAAGTAAAGAGTTATTTTTAATATTTCAGGGCCTTTAATATATACCTATTACTGTATATATTTGAGCCATGTTTTGGCATCGGCTACCTCCCGCGTTGCCAGCCAAACTTCTCAGGGCACAGGGACACAACAAGAAACGTGAGCAATATTATAGTTCGATTTGTGACTGTTCCAGTGAGTAGGTAAACAGATTGTTGCTTATAGGAAGTTATACGTTAATATGCAGATAATATAATTGTGGTTGCCACCTAATAATCCTTTTGTGAAGCAACTCAGCCGACAAACATGGTATTCAAACTTTAAAGTAAAAGTTAATACTCTTTGGATGTTTATATGTTAGTAGAGGTTACCCTTTACGTTAACTTTTAACTTTAACCTTTTGCTTTACCTTTACGTTAAGCTACAATATACCATATTGCAACGTTGTGAAGACAGTTCTGCCGAATGTTTCAGTGACTGGTTGGTAAACAACGGCTGCCGTCTCCGGCTGCGCCGGCTGCCGGGTCGCTGCCCGGCTGTTGACACCAGAGAAACATTTCGATGAGCATTTCGTTATTAATATTATTATTCTGCCCCTTGACATGATCATAATATTCTGAAACTTTTATGATTGGGTGCATAGTTATTTTCTTTTAAAAGTCTGCTAAACAAAACCACTATGCGTCAATGTAATAATCCTTCACAATGTTCAAGAAAGCTGCCCACGGTTTCAGATTCCGAGAGATCGGCTGCGGCATGGACAGTCCTGGGTTTGAGTCCCAACATTCGCAGCGCTGGGGTGAATAACCTGAAATGAAGCAGCATTTGTGAATTTTCGAGTGAGTATAAGTGCTTACGTACCTATTGGAAATAATCAATGTTGAGCAGGTGATATAAATATGGATGTCCCCTTATCTTTTCGTTATGCAATGTTACTTGTAAACATGATTTTTATTTATATGTTCAGATACTTTTGATGTTTCTATTTCGTTGCTACTCGCCGCAGTGACGTATAATGACTGCTTCATATTGGTTATTTTCGAAAGAGCATTTTCTTCCAAGACATAAACTGTAATGTATAATTTGTTGTTGTGCTATTGAAAGAGCAGTGGGAGGAGACCCCTGCGCGCTGCACCGGCACAAGCGAGGAGTATGGAGAGTGGAGCTCCGCCTCGCAGTGAGCCGGCCGCCGGATGAGTGCCTTTGCTTCTCATTTCCAAAACAGTTAAATTAACATGGTTCGAAGCCTTGTTGTAAACAGTCTAATTATCTGGATCCCGGGCATTTTCAAATTGAAAGTATAACGTACTAGGTATCCTCTCTAGTTCAAGCCTTTGTTAATAATTACCTAATTACAAATATTGAAAGCCACTTGTCGTTTAATATTTTTCAGGAAAACAAGACATGCCCTTCGGCCCCGGTCTCAACAAGTTGGTCAGTTTGATGGAGTCATACAAGAATGTGCTCCTTATTCATAAAATGTCTATACCCATGTTATTAATACAATGTCTTTACCCATAATGTTTCCGGAGTACACAGCGTTTTTATTGCGAAGAATCAGATTTCTCGAAAGTGTGTTTATTCCGTGAAAAGTGATGGTCAAGAAGGCAAGACAGAAGAGGTTACACAATACCTATCTATACATTGATAGTATATAACTATATCAGGGTCGACAGGTCGACCCAAATAATTCATTGACTTTACACATTGACAATAATACATCGCGTTTTCTTTAAGGTGAACTTCAATGCACTCCCTATCTGCAACTAAGTACTTATTTAAGCAAGAGCAGTGTTTTATTTCTTGATAGAAGTTTTGCATTGCTTTCAATCTTATTAATCCATCATTGTTATAAAGCGATGTCCAGCGATATACATTGTATATAACTATATCAGGGTAACTAGTCAGGGTTCTACTGGCTATACCCAATAATTCATTGACTGTACACATTGACAATAAAAGCTATTTTTGAGTACCTACATCGCGTTTTCTTTAAGGTGAACCTCACTGTCTATACCCAAATAATTCATTGACTGTAAACATTGACAATTAAAGTTATTTTTCAGTACATCGCGTTTCTTTTCTGCGACTAGAGGGCCCGACCGCCCTCACACCGGACTGCAATAGAAGTAATTGTTGATACTTAGCAGTTTTGCAATGATTTCAATGTAATTAATTCATTTTGCGGAATGTTTTCAGTGACTGGTGTGGAGCACACCAGTGCGGCTCCCGGCCGGCCCCAGTCAGCCGCCCGCGGCGTGTCGCGGAGAGCAGCCCTACCGCCCCTGAGGGTAAGTGGCGGAAAACGAGTGTCGAGGAACGTGAGCAATGATTTCTTACTGTTCTAAGTATTATTTATATTTACTTCAGATCTTCGGATGATTTTTATTATCAAGTTGAATATTTTTATGTTAAAAAGTCTAATTTATCATTTTCATGTTTATAGTTCTATCTGTGACTCCTTTGTATTCGCTTGTCTCAAAGCAAGTGTTACAAAATATTGTTCTAAAAATTCCATTTCATAACGCTGTGAATATGTGTATAGGTTTAGTTTCTGGATATGTGGCGACCGTCCAAGCACTGCGATGTAAGACAGGCAGTTGGACGTATCTTGTCAGAAGGCAGCGGGTGCTGCATCAGCTCACAACGGTGGGGAGCTGCCAAAATACATTACCCTTTTTGCTTCACTGTACCTAGTTAAAATGAGGGAAAAAACTATTTTTGTCCTTACTCACATTCTTGTACCTACCATAGTTTTTCACGCATTTCTAAATGAAAAGTAAAGAGTTATTTTTAATATTTCAGGGCCTTTAATATATACCTATTACTGTATATATTTGAGCCATGTTTTGGCATCGGCTACCTCCCGCGTTGCCAGCCAAACTTCTCAGGGCACAGGGACACAACAAGAAACGTGAGCAATATTATAGTTCGATTTGTGACTGTTCCAGTGAGTAGGTAAACAGATTGTTGCTTATAGGAAGTTATACGTTAATATGCAGATAATATAATTGTGGTTGCCACCTAATAATCCTTTTGTGAAGCAACTCAGCCGACAAACATGGTATTCAAACTTTAAAGTAAAAGTTAATACTCTTTGGATGTTTATATGTTAGTAGAGGTTACCCTTTACGTTAACTTTTAACTTTAACCTTTTGCTTTACCTTTACGTTAAGCTACAATATACCATATTGCAACGTTGTGAAGACAGTTCTGCCGAATGTTTCAGTGACTGGTTGGTAAACAACGGCTGCCGTCTCCGGCTGCGCCGGCTGCCGGGTCGCTGCGCGGCTGTTGACACCAGAGAAACATTTCGATGAGCATTTCGTTATTAATATTATTATTCTGCCCCTTGACATGATCATAATATTCTGAAACTTTTATGATTGGGTGCATAGTTATTTTCTTTTAAAAGTCTGCTAAACAAAACCACTATGCGTCAATGTAATAATCCTTCACAATGTTCAAGAAAGCTGCCCACGGTTTCAGATTCCGAGAGATCGGCTGCGGCATGGACAGTCCTGGGTTTGAGTCCCAACATTCGCAGCGCTGGGGTGAATAACCTGAAATGAAGCAGCATTTGTGAATTTTCGAGTGAGTATAAGTGCTTACGTACCTATTGGAAATAATCAATGTTGAGCAGGTGATATAAATATGGATGTCCCCTTATCTTTTCGTTATGCAATGTTACTTGTAAACATGATTTTTATTTATATGTTCAGATACTTTTGATGTTTCTATTTCGTTGCTACTCGCCGCAGTGACGTATAATGACTGCTTCATATTGGTTATTTTCGAAAGAGCATTTTCTTCCAAGACATAAACTGTAATGTATAATTTGTTGTTGTGCTATTGAAAGAGCAGTGGGAGGAGACCCCTGCGCGCTGCACCGGCACAAGCGAGGAGTATGGAGAGTGGAGCTCCGCCTCGCAGTGAGCCGGCCGCCGGATGAGTGCCTTTGCTTCTCATTTCCAAAACAGTTAAATTAACATGGTTCGAAGCCTTGTTGTAAACAGTCTAATTATCTGGATCCCGGGCATTTTCAAATTGAAAGTATAACGTACTAGGTATCCTCTCTAGTTCAAGCCTTTGTTAATAATTACCTAATTACAAATATTGAAAGCCACTTGTCGTTTAATATTTTTCAGGAAAACAAGACATGCCCTTCGGCCCCGGTCTCAACAAGTTGGTCAGTTTGATGGAGTCATACAAGAATGTGCTCCTTATTCATAAAATGTCTATACCCATGTTATTAATACAATGTCTTTACCCATAATGTTTCCGGAGTACACAGCGTTTTTATTGCGAAGAATCAGATTTCTCGAAAGTGTGTTTATTCCGTGAAAAGTGATGGTCAAGAAGGCAAGACAGAAGAGGTTACACAATACCTATCTATACATTGATAGTATATAACTATATCAGGGTCGACAGGTCGACCCAAATAATTCATTGACTTTACACATTGACAATAATACATCGCGTTTTCTTTAAGGTGAACTTCAATGCACTCCCTATCTGCAACTAAGTACTTATTTAAGCAAGAGCAGTGTTTTAGTTCTTGATAGAAGTTTTGCATTGCTTTCAATCTTATTAATCCATCATTGTTATAAAGCGATGTCCAGCGATATACATTGTATATAACTATATCAGGGTAACTAGTCAGGGTTCTACTGGCTATACCCAATAATTCATTGACTGTACACATTGACAATAAAAGCTATTTTTGAGTACCTACATCGCGTTTTCTTTAAGGTGAACCTCACTGTCTATACCCAAATAATTCATTGACTGTAAACATTGACAATTAAAGTTATTTTTCAGTACATCGCGTTTCTTTTCTGCGACTAGAGGGCCCGACCGCCCTCACACCGGACTGCAATAGAAGTAATTGTTGATACTTAGCAGTTTTGCAATGATTTCAATGTAATTAATTCATTTTGCGGAATGTTTTCAGTGACTGGTGTGGAGCACACCAGTGCGGCTCCCGGCCGGCCCCAGTCAGCCGCCCGCGGCGTGTCGCGGAGAGCAGCCCTACCGCCCCTGAGGGTAAGTGGCGGAAAACGAGTGTCGAGGAACGTGAGCAATGATTTCTTACTGTTCTAAGTATTATTTATATTTACTTCAGATCTTCGGATGATTTTTATTATCAAGTTGAATATTTTTATGTTAAAAAGTCTAATTTATCATTTTCATGTTTATAGTTCTATCTGTGACTCCTTTGTATTCGCTTGTCTCAAAGCAAGTGTTACAAAATATTGTTCTAAAAATTCCATTTCATAACGCTGTGAATATGTGTATAGGTTTAGTTTCTGGATATGTGGCGACCGTCCAAGCACTGCGATGTAAGACAGGCAGTTGGACGTATCTTGTCAGAAGGCAGCGGGTGCTGCATCAGCTCACAACGGTGGGGAGCTGCCAAAATACATTACCCTTTTTGCTTCACTGTACCTAGTTAAAATGAGGGAAAAAACTATTTTTGTCCTTACTCACATTCTTGTACCTACCATAGTTTTTCACGCATTTCTAAATGAAAAGTAAAGAGTTATTTTTAATATTTCAGGGCCTTTAATATATACCTATTACTGTATATATTTGAGCCATGTTTTGGCATCGGCTACCTCCCGCGTTGCCAGCCAAACTTCTCAGGGCACAGGGACACAACAAGAAACGTGAGCAATATTATAGTTCGATTTGTGACTGTTCCAGTGAGTAGGTAAACAGATTGTTGCTTATAGGAAGTTATACGTTAATATGCAGATAATATAATTGTGGTTGCCACCTAATAATCCTTTTGTGAAGCAACTCAGCCGACAAACATGGTATTCAAACTTTAAAGTAAAAGTTAATACTCTTTGGATGTTTATATGTTAGTAGAGGTTACCCTTTACGTTAACTTTTAACTTTAACCTTTTGCTTTACCTTTACGTTAAGCTACAATATACCATATTGCAACGTTGTGAAGACAGTTCTGCCGAATGTTTCAGTGACTGGTTGGTAAACAACGGCTGCCGTCTCCGGCTGCGCCGGCTGCCGGGTCGCTGCCCGGCTGTTGACACCAGAGAAACATTTCGATGAGCATTTCGTTATTAATATTATTATTCTGCCCCTTGACATGATCATAATATTCTGAAACTTTTATGATTGGGTGCATAGTTATTTTCTTTTAAAAGTCTGCTAAACAAAACCACTATGCGTCAATGTAATAATCCTTCACAATGTTCAAGAAAGCTGCCCACGGTTTCAGATTCCGAGAGATCGGCTGCGGCATGGACAGTCCTGGGTTTGAGTCCCAACATTCGCAGCGCTGGGGTGAATAACCTGAAATGAAGCAGCATTTGTGAATTTTCGAGTGAGTATAAGTGCTTACGTACCTATTGGAAATAATCAATGTTGAGCAGGTGATATAAATATGGATGTCCCCTTATCTTTTCGTTATGCAATGTTACTTGTAAACATGATTTTTATTTATATGTTCAGATACTTTTGATGTTTCTATTTCGTTGCTACTCGCCGCAGTGACGTATAATGACTGCTTCATATTGGTTATTTTCGAAAGAGCATTTTCTTCCAAGACATAAACTGTAATGTATAATTTGTTGTTGTGCTATTGAAAGAGCAGTGGGAGGAGACCCCTGCGCGCTGCACCGGCACAAGCGAGGAGTATGGAGAGTGGAGCTCCGCCTCGCAGTGAGCCGGCCGCCGGATGAGTGCCTTTGCTTCTCATTTCCAAAACAGTTAAATTAACATGGTTCGAAGCCTTGTTGTAAACAGTCTAATTATCTGGATCCCGGGCATTTTCAAATTGAAAGTATAACGTACTAGGTATCCTCTCTAGTTCAAGCCTTTGTTAATAATTACCTAATTACAAATATTGAAAGCCACTTGTCGTTTAATATTTTTCAGGAAAACAAGACATGCCCTTCGGCCCCGGTCTCAACAAGTTGGTCAGTTTGATGGAGTCATACAAGAATGTGCTCCTTATTCATAAAATGTCTATACCCATGTTATTAATACAATGTCTTTACCCATAATGTTTCCGGAGTACACAGCGTTTTTATTGCGAAGAATCAGATTTCTCGAAAGTGTGTTTATTCCGTGAAAAGTGATGGTCAAGAAGGCAAGACAGAAGAGGTTACACAATACCTATCTATACATTGATAGTATATAACTATATCAGGGTCGACAGGTCGACCCAAATAATTCATTGACTTTACACATTGACAATAATACATCGCGTTTTCTTTAAGGTGAACTTCAATGCACTCCCTATCTGCAACTAAGTACTTATTTAAGCAAGAGCAGTGTTTTATTTCTTGATAGAAGTTTTGCATTGCTTTCAATCTTATTAATCCATCATTGTTATAAAGCGATGTCCAGCGATATACATTGTATATAACTATATCAGGGTAACTAGTCAGGGTTCTACTGGCTATACCCAATAATTCATTGACTGTACACATTGACAATAAAAGCTATTTTTGAGTACCTACATCGCGTTTTCTTTAAGGTGAACCTCACTGTCTATACCCAAATAATTCATTGACTGTAAACATTGACAATTAAAGTTATTTTTCAGTACATCGCGTTTCTTTTCTGCGACTAGAGGGCCCGACCGCCCTCACACCGGACTGCAATAGAAGTAATTTTTGATACTTAGCAGTTTTGCAATGATTTCAATGTAATTAATTCATTTTGCGGAATGTTTTCAGTGACTGGTGTGGAGCACACCAGTGCGGCTCCCGGCCGGCCCCAGTCAGCCGCCCGCGGCGTGTCGCGGAGAGCAGCCCTACCGCCCCTGAGGGTAAGTGGCGGAAAACGAGTGTCGAGGAACGTGAGCAATGATTTCTTACTGTTCTAAGTATTATTTATATTTACTTCAGATCTTCGGATGATTTTTATTATCAAGTTGAATATTTTTATGTTAAAAAGTCTAATTTATCATTTTCATGTTTATAGTTCTATCTGTGACTCCTTTGTATTCGCTTGTCTCAAAGCAAGTGTTACAAAATATTGTTCTAAAAATTCCATTTCATAACGCTGTGAATATGTGTATAGGTTTAGTTTCTGGATATGTGGCGACCGTCCAAGCACTGCGATGTAAGACAGGCAGTTGGACGTATCTTGTCAGAAGGCAGCGGGTGCTGCATCAGCTCACAACGGTGGGGAGCTGCCAAAATACATTACCCTTTTTGCTTCACTGTACCTAGTTAAAATGAGGGAAAAAACTATTTTTGTCCTTACTCACATTCTTGTACCTACCATAGTTTTTCACGCATTTCTAAATGAAAAGTAAAGAGTTATTTTTAATATTTCAGGGCCTTTAATATATACCTATTACTGTATATATTTGAGCCATGTTTTGGCATCGGCTACCTCCCGCGTTGCCAGCCAAACTTCTCAGGGCACAGGGACACAACAAGAAACGTGAGCAATATTATAGTTCGATTTGTGACTGTTCCAGTGAGTAGGTAAACAGATTGTTGCTTATAGGAAGTTATACGTTAATATGCAGATAATATAATTGTGGTTGCCACCTAATAATCCTTTTGTGAAGCAACTCAGCCGACAAACATGGTATTCAAACTTTAAAGTAAAAGTTAATACTCTTTGGATGTTTATATGTTAGTAGAGGCTACCCTTTACGTTAACTTTTAGCTTTTACCTTTTGCTTTACCTTTACGTTAAGCTACAATATACCATATTGCAACGTTGTGAAGACAGTTCTGCCGAATGTTTCAGTGACTGGTTGGTAAACAACGGCTGCCGTCTCCGGCTGCGCCGGCTGCCGGGTCGCTGCCCGGCTGTTGACACCAGAGAAACATTTCGATGAGCATTTCGTTATTAATATTATTATTCTGCCCCTTGACATGATCATAATATTCTGAAACTTTTATGATTGGGTGCATAGTTATTTTCTTTTAAAAGTCTGCTAAACAAAACCACTATGCGTCAATGTAATAATCCTTCACAATGTTCAAGAAAGCTGCCCACGGTTTCAGATTCCGAGAGATCGGCTGCGGCATGGACAGTCCTGGGTTTGAGTCCCAACATTCGCAGCGCTGCTGGGGTGAATAACCTGAAATGAAGCAGCATTTGTGAATTTTCGAGTGAGTATAAGTGCTTACGTACCTATTGGAAATAATCAATGTTGAGCAGGTGATATAAATATGGATGTCCCCTTATCTTTTCGTTAAGCAATGTTACTTGTAAACATGATTTTTATTTATATGTTCAGATACTTTTGATGTTTCTATTTCGTTGCTACTCGCCGCAGTGACGTATAATGACTGCTTCATATTGGTTATTTTCGAAAGAGCATTTTCTTCCAAGACATAAACTGTAATGTATAATTTGTTGTTGTGCTATTGAAAGAGCAGTGGGAGGAGACCCCTGCGCGCTGCACCGGCACAAGCGAGGAGTATGGAGAGTGGAGCTCCGCCTCGCAGTGAGCCGGCCGCCGGATGAGTGCCTTTGCTTCTCATTTCCAAAACAGTTAAATTAACATGGTTCGAAGCCTTGTTGTAAACAGTCTAATTATCTGGATCCCGGGCATTTTCAAATTGAAAGTATAACGTACTAGGTATCCTCTCTAGTTCAAGCCTTTGTTAATAATTACCTAATTACAAATATTGAAAGCCACTTGTCGTTTAATATTTTTCAGGAAAACAAGACATGCCCTTCGGCCCCGGTCTCAACAAGTTGGTCAGTTTGATGGAGTCATACAAGAATGTGCTCCTTATTCATAAAATGTCTATACCCATGTTATTAATACAATGTCTTTACCCATAATGTTTCCGGAGTACACAGCGTTTTTATTGCGAAGAATCAGATTTCTCGAAAGTGTGTTTATTCCGTGAAAAGTGATGGTCAAGAAGGCAAGACAGAAGAGGTTACACAATACCTATCTATACATTGATAGTATATAACTATATCAGGGTCGACAGGTCGACCCAAATAATTCATTGACTTTACACATTGACAATAATACATCGCGTTTTCTTTAAGGTGAACTTCAATGCACTCCCTATCTGCAACTAAGTACTTATTTAAGCAAGAGCAGTGTTTTATTTCTTGATAGAAGTTTTGCATTGCTTTCAATCTTATTAATCCATCATTGTTATAAAGCGATGTCCAGCGATATACATTGTATATAACTATATCAGGGTAACTAGTCAGGGTTCTACTGGCTATACCCAATAATTCATTGACTGTACACATTGACAATAAAAGCTATTTTTGAGTACCTACATCGCGTTTTCTTTAAGGTGAACCTCACTGTCTATACCCAAATAATTCATTGACTGTAAACATTGACAATTAAAGTTATTTTTCAGTACATCGCGTTTCTTTTCTGCGACTAGAGGGCCCGACCGCCCTCACACCGGACTGCAATAGAAGTAATTGTTGATACTTAGCAGTTTTGCAATGATTTCAATGTAATTAATTCATTTTGCGGAATGTTTTCAGTGACTGGTGTGGAGCACACCAGTGCGGCTCCCGGCCGGCCCCAGTCAGCCGCCCGCGGCGTGTCGCGGAGAGCAGCCCTACCGCCCCTGAGGGTAAGTGGCGGAAAACGAGTGTCGAGGAACGTGAGCAATGATTTCTTACTGTTCTAAGTATTATTTATATTTACTTCAGATCTTCGGATGATTTTTATTATCAAGTTGAATATTTTTTTGTTAAAAAGTCTAATTTATCATTTTCATGTTTATAGTTCTATCTGTGACTCCTTTGTATTCGCTTGTCTCAAAGCAAGTGTTACAAAATATTGTTCTAAAAATTCCATTTCATAACGCTGTGAATATGTGTATAGGTTTAGTTTCTGGATATGTGGCGACCGTCCAAGCACTGCGATGTAAGACAGGCAGTTGGACGTATCTTGTCAGAAGGCAGCGGGTGCTGCATCAGCTCACAACGGTGGGGAGCTGCCAAAATACATTACCCTTTTTGCTTCACTGTACCTAGTTAAAATGAGGGAAAAAACTATTTTTGTCCTTACTCACATTCTTGTACCTACCATAGTTTTTCACGCATTTCTAAATGAAAAGTAAAGAGTTATTTTTAATATTTCAGGGCCTTTAATATATACCTATTACTGTATATATTTGAGCCATGTTTTGGCATCGGCTACCTCCCGCGTTGCCAGCCAAACTTCTCAGGGCACAGGGACACAACAAGAAACGTGAGCAATATTATAGTTCGATTTGTGACTGTTCCAGTGAGTAGGTAAACAGATTGTTGCTTATAGGAAGTTATACGTTAATATGCAGATAATATAATTGTGGTTGCCACCTAATAATCCTTTTGTGAAGCAACTCAGCCGACAAACATGGTATTCAAACTTTAAAGTAAAAGTTAATACTCTTTGGATGTTTATATGTTAGTAGAGGCTACCCTTTACGTTAACTTTTAGCTTTTACCTTTTGCTTTACCTTTACGTTAAGCTACAATATACCATATTGCAACGTTGTGAAGACAGTTCTGCCGAATGTTTCAGTGACTGGTTGGTAAACAACGGCTGCCGTCTCCGGCTGCGCCGGCTGCCGGGTCGCTGCCCGGCTGTTGACACCAGAGAAACATTTCGATGAGCATTTCGTTATTAATATTATTATTCTGCCCCTTGACATGATCATAATATTCTGAAACTTTTATGATTGGGTGCATAGTTATTTTCTTTTAAAAGTCTGCTAAACAAAACCACTATGCGTCAATGTAATAATCCTTCACAATGTTCAAGAAAGCTGCCCACGGTTTCAGATTCCGAGAGATCGGCTGCGGCATGGACAGTCCTGGGTTTGAGTCCCAACATTCGCAGCGCTGCTGGGGTGAATAACCTGAAATGAAGCAGCATTTGTGAATTTTCGAGTGAGTATAAGTGCTTACGTACCTATTGGAAATAATCAATGTTGAGCAGGTGATATAAATATGGATGTCCCCTTATCTTTTCGTTAAGCAATGTTACTTGTAAACATGATTTTTATTTATATGTTCAGATACTTTTGATGTTTCTATTTCGTTGCTACTCGCCGCAGTGACGTATAATGACTGCTTCATATTGGTTATTTTCGAAAGAGCATTTTCTTCCAAGACATAAACTGTAATGTATAATTTGTTGTTGTGCTATTGAAAGAGCAGTGGGAGGAGACCCCTGCGCGCTGCACCGGCACAAGCGAGGAGTATGGAGAGTGGAGCTCCGCCTCGCAGTGAGCCGGCCGCCGGATGAGTGCCTTTGCTTCTCATTTCCAAAACAGTTAAATTAACATGGTTCGAAGCCTTGTTGTAAACAGTCTAATTATCTGGATCCCGGGCATTTTCAAATTGAAAGTATAACGTACTAGGTATCCTCTCTAGTTCAAGCCTTTGTTAATAATTACCTAATTACAAATATTGAAAGCCACTTGTCGTTTAATATTTTTCAGGAAAACAAGACATGCCCTTCGGCCCCGGTCTCAACAAGTTGGTCAGTTTGATGGAGTCATACAAGAATGTGCTCCTTATTCATAAAATGTCTATACCCATGTTATTAATACAATGTCTTTACCCATAATGTTTCCGGAGTACACAGCGTTTTTATTGCGAAGAATCAGATTTCTCGAAAGTGTGTTTATTCCGTGAAAAGTGATGGTCAAGAAGGCAAGACAGAAGAGGTTACACAATACCTATCTATACATTGATAGTATATAACTATATCAGGGTCGACAGGTCGACCCAAATAATTCATTGACTTTACACATTGACAATAATACATCGCGTTTTCTTTAAGGTGAACTTCAATGCACTCCCTATCTGCAACTAAGAACTTATTTAAGCAAGAGCAGTGTTTTAGTTCTTGATAGAAGTTTTGCATTGCTTTCAATCTTATTAATCCATCATTGTTATAAAGCGATGTCCAGCGATATACATTGTATATAACTATATCAGGGTAACTAGTCAGGGTTCTACTGGCTATACCCAATAATTCATTGACTGTACACATTGACAATAAAAGCTATTTTTGAGTACCTACATCGCGTTTTCTTTAAGGTGAACCTCACTGTCTATACCCAAATAATTCATTGACTGTAAACATTGACAATTAAAGTTATTTTTCAGTACATCGCGTTTCTTTTCTGCGACTAGAGGGCCCGACCGCCCTCACACCGGACTGCAATAGAAGTAATTGTTGATACTTAGCAGTTTTGCAATGATTTCAATGTAATTAATTCATTTTGCGGAATGTTTTCAGTGACTGGTGTGGAGCACACCAGTGCGGCTCCCGGCCGGCCCCAGTCAGCCGCCCGCGGCGTGTCGCGGAGAGCAGCCCTACCGCCCCTGAGGGTAAGTGGCGGAAAACGAGTGTCGAGGAACGTGAGCAATGATTTCTTACTGTTCTAAGTATTATTTATATTTACTTCAGATCTTCGGATGATTTTTATTATCAAGTTGAATATTTTTATGTTAAAAAGTCTAATTTATCATTTTCATGTTTATAGTTCTATCTGTGACTCCTTTGTATTCGCTTGTCTCAAAGCAAGTGTTACAAAATATTGTTCTAAAAATTCCATTTCATAACGCTGTGAATATGTGTATAGGTTTAGTTTCTGGATATGTGGCGACCGTCCAAGCACTGCGATGTAAGACAGGCAGTTGGACGTATCTTGTCAGAAGGCAGCGGGTGCTGCATCAGCTCACAACGGTGGGGAGCTGCCAAAATACATTACCCTTTTTGCTTCACTGTACCTAGTTAAAATGAGGGAAAAAACTATTTTTGTCCTTACTCACATTCTTGTACCTACCATAGTTTTTCACGCATTTCTAAATGAAAAGTAAAGAGTTATTTTTAATATTTCAGGGCCTTTAATATATACTTTTTTTTTTTTTTGTTTTTCCGCCACAGAAAATTTTGGGCACCCCCTAAAACAAGCTTTAACCAGTAAAGCAAGCTTTAGCGGGAGGAGGATGAATCCTATTACGGACGAATGGGCATTCTATAAGCTGTTAACCCCGGTGGCTAACGGCAAATAGAATGCCCAGACAGTGTGGAGACTCACTCAGTGAAGCCGAGCATACCCACTAAACATCCCCCTTTACGACCTACCTTAATCCAGGTTCTTGATCATTTATCGGAGCGACAGCCAATTGGAGAGAGAGGCTGCGCAGTGAGCGGCATCCAGACGGCTGCCACCAAAAGGAACTGAAAGAAAAAAAAAACAAAGCTAAGATTAGCAGAAATGACAAAGCTGAAGCTAAGATATTATCTAGAGTGATCAGACTCACTCTGAGATAGGAATGCTGGAAAGAAGGACTACGTTTAGAAACGTTGAGCTTGCTGGAGTTTCCTGATAAGGGGAGCGAACTTGGTTAGGACCGGAAGAGCACCGTTGAAACCCTCTGGGCTGGCGTCGAGAGCGGCGCCGAAAGCCAGGATCTCGTCGATGGGAGCGAGCTGGATCCAGAACGCCATGCGGTCTTGAGAACCATTTGCGTTCTGGCACTGGGAAGCCGATTTGGCGGCCGGTTGCGATTGAGTCGCGACCCGGCTGCGCTGACCTGGAACGATAGAAGTAAAGGCCTTGGGGGCCTTTGAACTGACTGGAGGGGCGTCCGAGCTAGGCTGCGGTCGCTCTCTCCAGTTCTCGATGGGCTTCACGGTTGCCCTGGCAGCACGCGGTGCCTTGGGGCAGCCGCGAAAGTTTGCTGTGTGGCCTGACTGGCCGCACAAAACGCAGGACGGAGCGGTGGGCGATTCGGGAGTGCGAGAGCACTCCTTAGTCCCATGCGGTTCTAGGCACTTGACGCACCTAGGGGAAGCATGACAATTTGCCGCCGCATGACCATACAATTGGCAGCGGTGGCACTGACCTGGAAAACCACGCTTGTGTGGTACCTCGACGCGGATGTTGGAGAGACCGCACACGGTGAGCTTGCCTCTGAAAATGGACTGCCCTTGCGGGCTCCTCGCTAGGATTACTAGCGCTAGTGGGAACTGCTTGCCTCGGCGGCTGTGCATTTTGTGCACAGATTCGACGGGGAAGCCTTGAGAAGACAAGTCCTCATGGATTTGCTCGTTCGAGAGCTCGAACGGCACGTTCCTGAGGACGGCACGAATCTTACGCTCCTCAGGGAGAGCGTAAGTGTGGTACTCGAGCTTTTGATCAGCAAGAAGCCGAGTAAGATTCCTGAAATCGGGAATGGAATTGACAACGACCTTAATAGAGTCACCCACGTTGGATGCCTTACTATACTGGATCTTGGGATTGTGTCTACCGCAGAGAGCTGAGACCTCAGTCCAGCGGCTCTTGTCCCGTAGAAAGACGGGGGGCGGAGACTTGACTTTCAGCGGAGCCGAATCTGATTGCGACGCAGGCTGTGACGCCGGGATCGCTGAAACAAAAGGCGCAGGAGCAGACGCCGGTGCGACATTTTGCGGAGCAGGAACAGCGGCTGGAGCAGCTGAAACGGATGGGAATAAGACTGAAGAGGCATCTTGCTTCTTCTTCTTTGACTTGGACTTTTTGCGAACCTCGCTGAACGGAGCAGGAGATTCTGGAACGATAGGAACGGTGTCGGAGTCACTACCTGGCGGGGTAGTTTTCCTTTTGCATGCAGTGGAATCTACCGACATGCAATCTGAAAAGGGATCGACGTACTCAGAGGGATCTGGAGACGCCGGAGAATCGGTTTGGAACCCCTGTGAAATGGAGGCGACCTGAGGACGAGCGGACGATTGCTTTCGCATGGACTCGATTTGAGCGAGAAGGGCTACCTTCTCGGCTGCATAATGAGCTTCCAGTGATTTTTTATCGCTGGATATCTGTCTGAAATCTGAAGACAACTGTCTGAATTCTGAGGACGAGGGACGAGCGGATAATTGCTCTTGCAAGGACTGGATTTGAGCCAGAAGGGTATCCTTCTCGGCATCGTGTTCAAATTGCTGTTTAGCCAAGTGATCGAAGATGGCCCAGTTATCAGGACGCTTTTTCAAGGAATTGACCTGAGCCTCAAGGGCTTCTTTGTCAGCTTGAAGCTCACGAATACGACGACGAGCGGCTTCGCTGCTGGATTCAGTATGACGAGGCATTGTGCTGGGCTGAAAGAGAGAAGTCTATCTAGCCAAGACGAAGATGCGTGCCGATGAACGGCGAAAGGACTACACAAACTGCGCTGAAAGAAAGATCAACCTAACACGGACCTATTGCCGGTGAACGGCGGACGATCAGGCTTCGTTGGCACGGTTACGTATCCACCTGAACAGCGATGCTTCGGCCGGCAGCAGTCGGGTCCGCCCTGAAAAGGGCAGATGAATTAGCCCCGACACCACACAGCCTCCACAAGAGAAAACTTTCCGAAAGAGCTTAACTTGGCACCTGACCCGCACGAGTGCGGGGGAGGGAACAAGGGCAGCGCAATACGAACACTCGGGAGCGGCCGCAGACACGACCGTTCGGGAGCGAACGCAAACGGGAAGTGTTAATATATACCTATTACTGTATATATTTGAGCCATGTTTTGGCATCGGCTACCTCCCGCGTTGCCAGCCAAACTTCTCAGGGCACAGGGACACAACAAGAAACGTGAGCAATATTATAGTTCGATTTGTGACTGTTCCAGTGAGTAGGTAAACAGATTGTTGCTTATAGGAAGTTATACGTTAATATGCAGATAATATAATTGTGGTTGCCACCTAATAATCCTTTTGTGAAGCAACTCAGCCGACAAACATGGTATTCAAACTTTAAAGTAAAAGTTAATACTCTTTGGATGTTTATATGTTAGTAGAGGCTACCCTTTACGTTAACTTTTAGCTTTTACCTTTTGCTTTACCTTTACGTTAAGCTACAATATACCATATTGCAACGTTGTGAAGACAGTTCTGCCGAATGTTTCAGTGACTGGTTGGTAAACAACGGCTGCCGTCTCCGGCTGCGCCGGCTGCCGGGTCGCTGCCCGGCTGTTGACACCAGAGAAACATTTCGATGAGCATTTCGTTATTAATATTATTATTCTGCCCCTTGACATGATCATAATATTCTGAAACTTTTATGATTGGGTGCATAGTTATTTTCTTTTAAAAGTCTGCTAAACAAAACCACTATGCGTCAATGTAATAATCCTTCACAATGTTCAAGAAAGCTGCCCACGGTTTCAGATTCCGAGAGATCGGCTGCGGCATGGACAGTCCTGGGTTTGAGTCCCAACATTCGCAGCGCTGCTGGGGTGAATAACCTGAAATGAAGCAGCATTTGTGAATTTTCGAGTGAGTATAAGTGCTTACGTACCTATTGGAAATAATCAATGTTGAGCAGGTGATATAAATATGGATGTCCCCTTATCTTTTCGTTAAGCAATGTTACTTGTAAACATGATTTTTATTTATATGTTCAGATACTTTTGATGTTTCTATTTCGTTGCTACTCGCCGCAGTGACGTATAATGACTGCTTCATATTGGTTATTTTCGAAAGAGCATTTTCTTCCAAGACATAAACTGTAATGTATAATTTGTTGTTGTGCTATTGAAAGAGCAGTGGGAGGAGACCCCTGCGCGCTGCACCGGCACAAGCGAGGAGTATGGAGAGTGGAGCTCCGCCTCGCAGTGAGCCGGCCGCCGGATGAGTGCCTTTGCTTCTCATTTCCAAAACAGTTAAATTAACATGGTTCGAAGCCTTGTTGTAAACAGTCTAATTATCTGGATCCCGGGCATTTTCAAATTGAAAGTATAACGTACTAGGTATCCTCTCTAGTTCAAGCCTTTGTTAATAATTACCTAATTACAAATATTGAAAGCCACTTGTCGTTTAATATTTTTCAGGAAAACAAGACATGCCCTTCGGCCCCGGTCTCAACAAGTTGGTCAGTTTGATGGAGTCATACAAGAATGTGCTCCTTATTCATAAAATGTCTATACCCATGTTATTAATACAATGTCTTTACCCATAATGTTTCCGGAGTACACAGCGTTTTTATTGCGAAGAATCAGATTTCTCGAAAGTGTGTTTATTCCGTGAAAAGTGATGGTCAAGAAGGCAAGACAGAAGAGGTTACACAATACCTATCTATACATTGATAGTATATAACTATATCAGGGTCGACAGGTCGACCCAAATAATTCATTGACTTTACACATTGACAATAATACATCGCGTTTTCTTTAAGGTGAACTTCAATGCACTCCCTATCTGCAACTAAGTACTTATTTAAGCAAGAGCAGTGTTTTATTACTTTTGATAGAAGTTTTGCATTTCTTTCAATCTTATTAATCCGTCATTGTTATAAAGCGATGTACAGCGATATACATTGTATATAACTATATCAGGGTGATTAGTCAGGGTTCTACTGGCTATACCCAATAATTCATTGACTGTACACATTGACAATAAAAGCTATTTTTGAGTACCTACATCGCGTTTTCTTTAAGGTGAACCTCACTGTCTATACCCAAATAATTCATTGACTGTAAACATTGACAATTAAAGTTATTTTTCAGTACATCGCGTTTCTTTTCTGCGACTAGAGGGCCCGACCGCCCTCACACCGGACTGCAATAGAAGTAATTGTTGATACTTAGCAGTTTTGCAATGATTTCAATGTAATTAATTCATTTTGCGGAATGTTTTCAGTGACTGGTGTGGAGCACACCAGTGCGGCTCCCGGCCGGCCCCAGTCAGCCGCCCGCGGCGTGTCGCGGAGAGCAGCCCTACCGCCCCTGAGGGTAAGTGGCGGAAAACGAGTGTCGAGGAACGTGAGCAATGATTTCTTACTGTTCTAAGTATTATTTATATTTACTTCAGATCTTCGGATGATTTTTATTATCAAGTTGAATATTTTTATGTTAAAAAGTCTAATTTATCATTTTCATGTTTATAGTTCTATCTGTGACTCCTTTGTATTCGCTTGTCTCAAAGCAAGTGTTACAAAATATTGTTCTAAAAATTCCATTTCATAACGCTGTGAATATGTGTATAGGTTTAGTTTCTGGATATGTGGCGACCGTCCAAGCACTGCGATGTAAGACAGGCAGTTGGACGTATCTTGTCAGAAGGCAGCGGGTGCTGCATCAGCTCACAACGGTGGGGAGCTGCCAAAATACATTACCCTTTTTGCTTCACTGTACCTAGTTAAAATGAGGGAAAAAACTATTTTTGTCCTTACTCACATTCTTGTACCTACCATAGTTTTTCACGCATTTCTAAATGAAAAGTAAAGAGTTATTTTTAATATTTCAGGGCCTTTAATATATACCTATTACTGTATATATTTGAGCCATGTTTTGGCATCGGCTACCTCCCGCGTTGCCAGCCAAACTTCTCAGGGCACAGGGACACAACAAGAAACGTGAGCAATATTATAGTTCGATTTGTGACTGTTCCAGTGAGTAGGTAAACAGATTGTTGCTTATAGGAAGTTATACGTTAATATGCAGATAATATAATTGTGGTTGCCACCTAATAATCCTTTTGTGAAGCAACTCAGCCGACAAACATGGTATTCAAACTTTAAAGTAAAAGTTAATACTCTTTGGATGTTTATATGTTAGTAGAGGTTACCCTTTACGTTAACTTTTAACTTTAACCTTTTGCTTTACCTTTACGTTAAGCTACAATATACCATATTGCAACGTTGTGAAGACAGTTCTGCCGAATGTTTCAGTGACTGGTTGGTAAACAACGGCTGCCGTCTCCGGCTGCGCCGGCTGCCGGGTCGCTGCCCGGCTGTTGACACCAGAGAAACATTTCGATGAGCATTTCGTTATTAATATTATTATTCTGCCCCTTGACATGATCATAATATTCTGAAACTTTTATGATTGGGTGCATAGTTATTTTCTTTTAAAAGTCTGCTAAACAAAACCACTATGCGTCAATGTAATAATCCTTCACAATGTTCAAGAAAGCTGCCCACGGTTTTAGATTCCGAGAGATCGGCTGCGGCATGGACAGTCCTGGGTTTGAGTCCCAACATTCGCAGCGCTGGGGTGAATAACCTGAAATGAAGCAGCATTTGTGAATTTTCGAGTGAGTATAAGTGCTTACGTACCTATTGGAAATAATCAATGTTGAGCAGGTGATATAAATATGGATGTCCCCTTATCTTTTCGTTATGCAATGTTACTTGTAAACATGATTTTTATTTATATGTTCAGATACTTTTGATGTTTCTATTTCGTTGCTACTCGCCGCAGTGACGTATAATGACTGCTTCATATTGGTTATTTTCGAAAGAGCATTTTCTTCCAAGACATAAACTGTAATGTATAATTTGTTGTTGTGCTATTGAAAGAGCAGTGGGAGGAGACCCCTGCGCGCTGCACCGGCACAAGCGAGGAGTATGGAGAGTGGAGCTCCGCCTCGCAGTGAGCCGGCCGCCGGATGAGTGCCTTTGCTTCTCATTTCCAAAACAGTTAAATTAACATGGTTCGAAGCCTTGTTGTAAACAGTCTAATTATCTGGATCCCGAGCATTTTCAAATTGAAAGTATAACGTACTAGGTATCCTTTCTGGTTCAAGCCTTTGTTAATAACTATCTAATTACAAATATTGAAAGCCACTTGTCGTTTAATATTTTTCAGGAAAACAAGACATGCCCTCCGGCCCCGGTCGCCGGCCCCGGAACTGCGGCAGGCGACTCCGACATGATACAAGTATGTAATTCGCAAAAGATTTTGACTAATAAGGTTGGTGTATGCCTTCAATGAAGTTAATAATTTGGTAAATGGGTAATCTCTAAATATGAACCAGCGTTCCGCAAATTTTAGAAAAATACAACTAATTGACACCTAATAAGACTATATTCGGACTTCCCCACAGTTCTTTCAAACAGAACAACCGTGTTGCATACTTTTAATAGCTCTTTGATCTTCAATTTCACTTTTCATTAAAGTTCACTTACCTATAACTTACCTATACGTAATTTGGCAGACGATGTAAATGCGATGGACGCCTTCTCACTCCTTGAAGCCATGCACCCTAGAAACATAATCTATACTTATAATAAATCTGTAGAGAGGTTGATTCTGTACATGAAATATTTTTTCAAAATAAATTAGTTCAGTTTTTTTTTGTTTTGTGTAGGTAAAAGCGTAACTAGGTACTTTATTAATTATACTTTTTTATTAATTATAGTAGTTATAGGTATTTATTTTTGGGTGAAGTAGGTACTTATAGGTAGATAGCATTGCACAGGCGTTTCAGCTTTATTTTCATTTCTTTTTCTGTTGTAAGTTTTACATATTTCTGGGTATAATTCTATTAGGATATTTTAGTTTAAACAGGCACTTAGATTTTAAGTGTAAGGTATTTAAATAGTTTGCGTTGAGAAATGAACATGATGAAGTTACTAGATTTCAGTTAGGCAGATATAAGCTCTTCAGAAGCTGTGTGGCGGATCTTAAGTTTTAACATTCACGAAAGATATCCACCTGTGACCCATCTGGATGTTCATCTCGAAGGCGGTCAACGTACCTATATATTTCAACGCGTTCCATAGATACTTAAGCCTCATGTGAAAGTGATCTAAACAATTAATTGTCAAATATTGTAAAATGTCAATCCTTATATATACAATATTATAAATGTGAAAGCGTGGATATTAGTTCAGCTTTCACGCAAAAACTACTCGACGAATCATCAGAGGTAATAGAAGTAACATAGGATACTTTTTATCCCGAAATTATCGCGAGCGGAGCCGCGGGAACAGCTAGTGTTTAAATAAAACTACTTTTTAACCGGATTAATAGCGTATAATTTATATTTTACATTTTAACTCGACGTTTCGGTGTCTTTGCAGACGCCGTGGTCACGAGCGACTGACTGTGCGAGTGTAGCGCCGCCGCAGTGCCGCCCCCACACTGCCGCGCCGGCACACGCGGCTGTGCGAGTGTAGCGCCGCCGCAGTGCCGCCCCCACACTGCCGCTGTGCGAGTGTAGCGCCGCCGCAGTGCCGCCCCCACACTGCCGCCCCCACACTGCCGCGCCGGCACACGCGGCTGTGCGAGTGTAGCGCCGCCGCAGTGCCGCCCCCACACTGCCGCTGTGCGAGTGTAGCGCCGCCGCAGTGCCGCCCCCACACTGCCGCTGTGCGAGTGTAGCGCCGCCGCAGTGCCGCCCCCACACTGCCGCCCCCACACTGCCGCGCCGGCACACGCGGCTGTGCGAGTGTAGCGCCGCCGCAGTGCCGCCCCCACACTGCCGCTGTGCGAGTGTAGCGCCGCCGCAGTGCCGCCCCCACACTGCCGCTGTGCGAGTGTAGCGCCGCCGCAGTGCCGCCCCCACACTGCCGCCCCCCACACTGCCGCGCCGGCACACGCGGCTGTGCGAGTGTAGCGCCGCCGCAGTGCCGCCCCCACACTGCCGCTGTGCGAGTGTAGCGCCGCCGCAGTGCCGCCCCCACACTGCCGCCCCCACACTGCCGCGCCGGCACACGCGGCTGTGCGAGTGTAGCGCCGCCGCAGTGCCGCCCCCACACTGCCGCGCCGGCACACGCGGCTGTGCGAGTGTAGCGCCGCCGCAGTGCCGCCCCCACACTGCCGCCCCCACACTGCCGCGCCGGCACACGCGGCTGTGCGAGTGTAGCGCCGCCGCAGTGCCGCCCCCACACTGCCGCTGTGCGAGTGTAGCGCCGCCGCAGTGCCGCCCCCACACTGCCGCCCCCACACTGCCGCGCCGGCACACGCGGCTGTGCGAGTGTAGCGCCGCCGCAGTGCCGCCCCCACACTGCCGCCCCCACACTGCCGCGCCGGCACACGCGGCTGTGCGAGTGTAGCGCCGCCGCAGTGCCGCCCCCACACTGCCGCGCCGGCACACGCGGCTGTGCGAGTGTAGCGCCGCCGCAGTGCCGCCCCCACACTGCCGCCCCCACACTGCCGCGCCGGCACACGCGGCTGTGCGAGTGTAGCGCCGCCGCAGTGCCGCCCCCACACTGCCGCTGTGCGAGTGTAGCGCCGCCGCAGTGCCGCCCCCACACTGCCGCTGTGCGAGTGTAGCGCCGCCGCAGTGCCGCCCCCACACTGCCGCCCCCACACTGCCGCGCCGGCACACGCGGCTGTGCGAGTGTAGCGCCGCCGCAGTGCCGCCCCCACACTGCCGCTGTGCGAGTGTAGCGCCGCCGCAGTGCCGCCCCCACACTGCCGCTGTGCGAGTGTAGCGCCGCCGCAGTGCCGCCCCCACACTGCCGCCCCCACACTGCCGCGCCGGCACACGCGGCTGTGCGAGTGTAGCGCCGCCGCAGTGCCGCCCCCACACTGCCGCTGTGCGAGTGTAGCGCCGCCGCAGTGCCGCCCCCACACTGCCGCCCCCACACTGCCGCGCCGGCACACGCGGCTGTGCGAGTGTAGCGCCGCCGCAGTGCCGCCCCCACACTGCCGCTGTGCGAGTGTAGCGCCGCCGCAGTGCCGCCCCCACACTGCCGCCCCCACACTGCCGCGCCGGCACACGCGGCTGTGCGAGTGTAGCGCCGCCGCAGTGCCGCCCCCACACTGCCGCTGTGCGAGTGTAGCGCCGCCGCAGTGCCGCCCCCACACTGCCGCCCCCACACTGCCGCGCCGGCACACGCGGCTGTGCGAGTGTAGCGCCGCCGCAGTGCCGCCCCCACACTGCCGCCCCCACACTGCCGCGCCGGCACACGCGGCTGTGCGAGTGTAGCGCCGCCGCAGTGCCGCCCCCACACTGCCGCGCCGGCACACGCGGCTGTGCGAGTGTAGCGCCGCCGCAGTGCCGCCCCCACACTGCCGCGCCGGCACACGCGGCTGTGCGAGTGTAGCGCCGCCGCAGTGCCGCCCCCACACTGCCGCCCCCACACTGCCGCGCCGGCACACGCGGCTGTGCGAGTGTAGCGCCGCCGCAGTGCCGCCCCCACACTGCCGCCCCCACACTGCCGCGCCGGCACACGCGGCTGTGCGAGTGTAGCGCCGCCGCAGTGCCGCCCCCACACTGCCGCGCCGGCACACGCGGCTGTGCGAGTGTAGCGCCGCCGCAGTGCCGCCCCCACACTGCCGCTGTGCGAGTGTAGCGCCGCCGCAGTGCCGCCCCCACACTGCCGCGCCGGCACACGCGGCTGTGCGAGTGTAGCGCCGCCGCAGTGCCGCCCCCACACTGCCGCGCCGGCACACGCGGCTGTGCGAGTGTAGCGCCGCCGCAGTGCCGCCCCCACACTGCCGCGCCGGCACACGCGGCTGTGCGAGTGTAGCGCCGCCGCAGTGCCGCCCCCACACTGCCGCCCCCACACTGCCGCGCCGGCACACGCGGCTGTGCGAGTGTAGCGCCGCCGCAGTGCCGCCCCCACACTGCCGCTGTGCGAGTGTAGCGCCGCCGCAGTGCCGCCCCCACACTGCCGCTGTGCGAGTGTAGCGCCGCCGCAGTGCCGCCCCCACACTGCCGCCCCCACACTGCCGCGCCGGCACACGCGGCTGTGCGAGTGTAGCGCCGCCGCAGTGCCGCCCCCACACTGCCGCTGTGCGAGTGTAGCGCCGCCGCAGTGCCGCCCCCACACTGCCGCCCCCACACTGCCGCGCCGGCACACGCGGCTGTGCGAGTGTAGCGCCGCCGCAGTGCCGCCCCCACACTGCCGCTGTGCGAGTGTAGCGCCGCCGCAGTGCCGCCCCCACACTGCCGCCCCCACACTGCCGCGCCGGCACACGCGGCTGTGCGAGTGTAGCGCCGCCGCAGTGCCGCCCCCACACTGCCGCTGTGCGAGTGTAGCGCCGCCGCAGTGCCGCCCCCACACTGCCGCCCCCACACTGCCGCGCCGGCACACGCGGCTGTGCGAGTGTAGCGCCGCCGCAGTGCCGCCCCCACACTGCCGCGCCGGCACACGCGGCTGTGCGAGTGTAGCGCCGCCGCAGTGCCGCCCCCACACTGCCGCCCCCACACTGCCGCGCCGGCACACGCGGCTGTGCGAGTGTAGCGCCGCCGCAGTGCCGCCCCCACACTGCCGCGCCGGCACACGCGGCTGTGCGAGTGTAGCGCCGCCGCAGTGCCGCCCCCACACTGCCGCCCCCACACTGCCGCGCCGGCACACGCGGCTGTGCGAGTGTAGCGCCGCCGCAGTGCCGCCCCCACACTGCCGCCCCCACACTGCCGCGCCGGCACACGCGGCTGTGCGAGTGTAGCGCCGCCGCAGTGCCGCCCCCCACACTGCCGCGCCGGCACACGCGGCTGTGCGAGTGTAGCGCCGCCGCAGTGCCGCCCCCACACTGCCGCTGTGCGAGTGTAGCGCCGCCGCAGTGCCGCCCCCACACTGCCGCCCCCACACTGCCGCGCCGGCACACGCGGCTGTGCGAGTGTAGCGCCGCCGCAGTGCCGCCCCCACACTGCCGCCCCCACACTGCCGCGCCGGCACACGCGGCTGTGCGAGTGTAGCGCCGCCGCAGTGCCGCCCCCACACTGCCGCGCCGGCACACGCGGCTGTGCGAGTGTAGCGCCGCCGCAGTGCCGCCCCCACACTGCCGCTGTGCGAGTGTAGCGCCGCCGCAGTGCCGCCCCCACACTGCCGCCCCCACACTGCCGCGCCGGCACACGCGGCTGTGCGAGTGTAGCGCCGCCGCAGTGCCGCCCCCACACTGCCGCGCCGGCACACGCGGCTGTGCGAGTGTAGCGCCGCCGCAGTGCCGCCCCCACACTGCCGCCCCCACACTGCCGCGCCGGCACACGCGGCTGTGCGAGTGTAGCGCCGCCGCAGTGCCGCCCCCACACTGCCGCGCCGGCACACGCGGCTGTGCGAGTGTAGCGCCGCCGCAGTGCCGCCCCCACACTGCCGCCCCCACACTGCCGCGCCGGCACACGCGGCTGTGCGAGTGTAGCGCCGCCGCAGTGCCGCCCCCACACTGCCGCCCCCCACACTGCCGCGCCGGCACACGCGGCTGTGCGAGTGTAGCGCCGCCGCAGTGCCGCCCCCACACTGCCGCGCCGGCACACGCGGCTGTGCGAGTGTA